>JAOUQX010000036.1:9013440-9024574 GCA_028566295.1 Liobagrus marginatus
CACACACACACACACACACACACACACACACACACACACACACACACACACACACACACACACACACACAGGATCAGCAAAGGCGATCTAGGCAATAACACTCCATGATACTAGATACGCAGTGGAGATGCAGACATCTGAAAGAATAACACAGAGAAATTCTGAATATTCCATAAACTGCCACAGTGTGAACATTTTATTGTTGATTAATTCTGTATAGGGCTGAAAGCACTGGAGAATGTAGGATGCTGTTTCAAATGTCCAAAAAAACATTTTCTTCAGAGGGTGCATTGTAAGCCTCCTTGCTATTTTTTAACTGTTTATTGTTTTTATCATTGATTCTGAGCTTTGTAAAATAAAATCAGTAAAATAAAGTGTTGGTGACATACAGTATTACTCTTGCCTGGCATTGTAAACTAGCCACAAAGCCATAGTGATTTATGGTCATGAGCGTTTTTAAAAACAAACAAACATCAGAAACAGAAATAAATGTAAAGTTCTCCATTTTAATGTACAATTGCCACTGACATTTATGCACATGATGAATAAACATGGAACTAAAATATGAATAAAATCTAAACTGAATCAAAATTTTAACATAAATGTTTGTATTTTTGTAAAGCTGCTATGAGACAACCTCTTCTGCTAAAAATGATATAGAAAATAATTTTTACTTTTGCGCTTTGCACTTTTTTGTCATTGGACATAATTTTACTTACATATTTTCTAACCCTAACCCTAACCCTAACCCTATTTGTAAAGATCAAACAATGACGCAACTGTATGCAAATACTACTACGACTACTACTACTACTACTACTAATAATAATAATAGTAAATATAGCTGCAAGCAGCAATTATTGGGGTCAAGCCAAATTTTTGTCTTTGTAGTAATAAAGGTTTTACCCCCCAACACCCATAATTAAGATTAAATTTGGTTCCCGACCAGTAGGTGGCAATAAAGGGCTACTAGAAGTGAAAAGAAACGACGAAGAATAAATGGCTTTATCCAAAATCCTGTATTAGTGTACTACATAGGCTGCCTCAGGTGGAGTATACTTTGCATATCCTATGTAGTGCACTTGGACAAGTAATCAAGTACTATTTGAGATTGCAACACTCAACAGCATTCAACATTTATTTACAACAACGGAATTAATACTTTCAGAAGTAATGAAGGTAAGGGCATTTATTTCTGTGTTTATAAAATAGCTATTAGCATGTGCCGTATGCGCTAAACTTAAAACACATTAAATACACGTTAAATACATGTTCAATATACGTTATAACTAAACGGAATAACTTGTTACTTTTATCCTACCGTCTTCCTGATTATTTGTTAACATTTATAGCACGTTGTAGACAAAATGCGTACTTGGTTTATATACTGAAACGCTGCTGTGTTTACCTTTAGTGCTGGATTAAGTTGCTGTGGTGACGCTGAGACGGCATTGTAACATCCTCCTCGTATGTTATGCGCAGGGGGCGTGGCCGGGACGGCCACCCAAGAGACTCTAGGACCATGGGGTGTGGGGTTGTTCATGTCATGTGTTTGTGTTCATTCATGTTGTAGCGTCTCAACACTAAGTTGTTGCCAGGTGCTGAGCGTGCTCCGGTTGCGAAGCATAAAGACCCAGGATGCAAGGCGATTGAAAGCGAAAGTCTCTTTTATTGCCACTATAAGAACATCGCAGTGGACATGCTGAACCGGAGCTTGTGCTACGCGGTTAGGGAACCTAACTTAATAACCAGCGATGAGTATTTCTCATCGCGTCTCTTTTAAACATAACGTAATTAACTTAATGACAGTCAGGTGTGTTTTATCTTAACAAGATCTACGCGTGTGCGCTAACCAATCAAAAGGGAAACAAAAGACACATGACATGAACAAAACATAACTTGAACACTTCGCTGGGTCATAAAGTCCCTCGGGTGGCCGTCCCGGCCACGCCCCTCTGCGTGTAGCTGACGCGGAGGATGCTACACATGTCAGGTGTTAACGCACGCGCTGATGATTTGTTATGTGAAACCACACACACCTGAATGTTATTATGTTTAATTATGTTAGTGTATAAAAGAGAAGCGATGAAAGGAACTCATCGCAGATTGTTAAACGTGACTTAAGTTCCGGTTCAGCGTGCCTTACGTTCATGTTCCTTCATGGTACAAATAAAAGGACTTTGACTTAAAGCAGCCTGCATCACGGGTCTTAAATGCTGCCCGAGCACTTCCAGCTCGACTGACAACAGCGTTGAGCTGTGGTATGTTACAGAACAATCTGCCTACAAATACAGACCCAAGCCGGCTGAGACAGATCTGACCCAGGCGGCGAGATTATGGAACGTAAGGCAGCGTGCAAGATTGCCAGGAGACGGCAGCGCGAAGCGCGCACGCCAGCCGGTTATTCAAGACAGCAGCCAGACGTGAGTATGGACGTGACGGCGCTGAGACGGGAGATCGAGCTGTACGAGTGGATGATGTACGAGGTGTTTGGACAAGTCCGGGACTGGAGCCAGGGTCTGCAAGGCGAGCCATGGCGGAACCTCCCTCCCGTCTCCTCCCCTCCTCCCCAGGACGCAGCGCAGCAGCCGATTCGCGTCAGCTGCTATGATATGCATTGCCCCCCGAGCTCTGATGACGAGGAGGAAGACTTCCCATGTCTCTCTGACTACGTTCCCAGGTATTTCCCGGCGGACTCAGATTCGGAGCCAGTGGAGAGCATCCGTTTTCCCGTACGGACGGCACCAGCAAGCAGCCGCCGTACGCGAGAGGCACGCCCCCGACTGCAGAGCCTGCCGCAGCAACGGAGCGCGTGCACGGCGAGGAGGAGCGCGCACACGAGTCGGAGAGTGACGGAAGGCCGGAGCTGTTCGAGATCCACGCTCCGGTAACACGAAAAATCCCAAGTGTGCGAATTCCAACGATCCAAGTGTGGGAAAACAAGATGATAGAGCAGAGTCGATAGAGTGAGAAAATGCCATGTGCGCGTGTGGCTGATGCGTCAAGCCAAGAGGCGTTGAACTATGTTAGGAACGTGATAAAACCTGTGTGCGAGAGGGTGCGAGACCCCGCACATAAGGAGTTTGTGGATGATGAAGAACAAACTATAGATCATGCCAATGTTCAAGGGTATGTAAAGACTTCCAATAGCCAAGTGTGTGAAAACATGTCAACTGGTCAAGTGTGTGAAAAGAGTCCACGTGTTTCAGTGACTAAAAACCCTTTCCATGTGCAAGTGATTAAAATGTCGAGCCAAGAGGTATTAGACTATGCTAGGAGGGTGCTGATCCCGGCGTGCGAGAGGGTGCAAGACCCCGCATGCACGGAGGTTGTGGAGACTGAACTACAGACTATAGATCGTGCCAATGTTCAAATATGTGAAAAAACCTTCTACTGTCCAAATGTATGAAAAAATGTCATGTATTCCACAGTGTGAGGTAACCCCAAAAATTCAAATGGGCGAGTGTGTGCCCAGTGTGTGTGTGCCCAGTGTGTGTGTGTTTTAATTTTGTATTAACATTGTATATATATTAAATAATATATAATTGACTTAATAATAAGTCAAAAATAAACGTTTGACTCGTTGGTCCTAGAAACCTCAAATTTGGAATGGTATCATATCATATTGTGTTCTCTTGGCATGCCACATTTCATAACTTTTTGTTTGGAAATAATATGGGCTGCCATAGACTCCCATATAAAAGGAAAAATAAATATGATGTCATTTACAGAAGGTGTAGTGCACTAAAATCCTACAACTTCAACCATAACATCAATGAAACTCCATTTTCATGGAGTTTGCTTTGTGCACAAAGGCAGTGTCATACCGGAAGAGGTTTGGGTCTCTTATTTACAGTGAAAGTAGTTGAAAATATTACAGCATACAAAAACATTTCATACAATCATGTGTTTACAAATTTTTCCAAGAGATTAGAGAAGAACCACTATGGATCTAATAATGAGGTGTCCACATTTTTTTGCCTATTTTGTGCATGTATATATTTTAACAATTTCATATCTATCATATCTATCATATCTATCATGTGTATGTGGATATAATTGCTGAAACCTTCCTCAAGTAATGATACAAAATAATATATTTTTCAGTAGCATCTAACATGAAATTCACAATAGAGAAAGTTATGGGTGAATCAGGTCAACAATATAAATATGCACGAATCTGCCTATTTTCATTTCAAATGGAAAAATTTGATTTGATGATTTGATGATTTCTCTTCTTTGCTGAGGCTTTGTCTGATGATTCTTGCATTATAATTAATAAAATAAAAATTCTTTCAAACAAATTGTATAAAAAAAAATCAGTTTAAATAATCAGGCACTTTGAACGTGCAATAACAAATAGAGTGTAGTCATTGTACTTGCTGGCTCTGTGTTTCTTCAAGGAAATGAATTTTCATTTGTCGTAATTGCTGATCACCTCTTATAAAACATGCAGTGCATTTTCAATAAGCAGCAGGTGGATCCTCTACCTCATAAACACAGTTAAGTATCAAACACACATCTCACCCATCATGCTAACAAGCAGCTTCGATTATGGTAAGTGGTTTCCATAGAAACGTAATTTAACTTATTAAATTAAGCTACAGAGTAACAGCAAGTGTACAAGAGCTGACAGTACAATTTGGTCTCTGTGTTGTTTGAGGTCTTAAGTCAGGGGAAACCATTATTCGAAATAAACGAAAAGAACACAGGGAGTAATATGGACAACAATCACACTGGCAGGCAGTTTTATAGCCTGGGTGAAGGATACAGAATAGGGAAGAAAAGGGGTGCACACATAAACACAGCACACACTATGCAGGCTGGAATTACAATCCCTAATACAGCAGAAGCACAAAAGCATATTTTTCCAAAAGTGGGGCAAAGCCCAAAGTACCGTAAATAATTATGTACTGATTTACTGAATTGTAACACTTTCTCAATAATAATTTTTCTTGTTTTCTTTACTCATTTTCTTCTCTCATGCTTTTGCTCCTCCTTCTTACGATGTTAGAAAATGATCCAAAATTGGCCTGCTTGTGAGCTGGGGAAAGAATGACAAATGTTTGTGGCAGCCCCATAACAGAATAACCACAGCACTCGACTAATCCAATTTCATGTAGTATATTATATAACCATTATCTTGATTGGAAGTTAAGAAGAACAAAATTGTAGTGAACTGGAAGCACCCAATTGTCATGAATGTCTTTGTATGCTGTCACACAGCAATATACATTTATTTCAACCCAGGGGCCCACACCAGTTCAGGTATGTTCCAGCAATTCCCCTGTGAACAAAATCGCTAACATTAAGAAATTGTATGAAGAAACATATTTCCTAAATAACAATCAGTTGGCTCTTTTGGTAGGAATGGAATCATCCCTAATCCCTAGTCTCTGAGAGGTTATGCTCATCTTTAATTGGCTCCTCTAAACACATACAGAACAAACTGATATATTGTACATTCTACATGATGGACATCAAGCAAAGCCCTTCTCTTTCATTAACAGAACAATTTTGCCCACAGAACTGATGCACACTAGATGTTTTTGCTCCATTCTGTCTAAAGTTGTTTTTGCATTAAACAGAACTTCGCTATACTCGATCATTTCTTGATATTTTGTTTCTTAAGCCTGTAGCCTAGAAACTAATTAAATGATACCACAGTAAATCAAGGTATGCAAGTTACAAGGAGTTTATCCATTGCAATCTTTTATGTTAATCCTTAATAGTATGAATGGCTTGGGGATATGCAGCAACCTTTCTACATTAAAAATCAACAAGTTGTAACAGCTCTGATTAGGTAAAAAAAAATGCAACAGACAGACAATTACTGTTGGAGTTGCTGGTTAATTTACAGTGTGCTGCATTTTGTATACAGACAGCCTTGTAATTTATTTTTGTCAAATCTGTAGCAGTAACAACAAATTTTAATAAATACATTTTATTAAATTTATTATTAACTTTAATAAACTGTGTTATTAAGAAAAGTGTCACATAATTTAGTCACCTGAGGGAAAAATCTCTATTCTCTTTTTTATTAATGCTATTTAAAAAAAAAAACAGCACTTTTATAAAAATCTTCTCTGCTGTAGCAAAAGCATTACATATATGTGAGCATTTCATATGTCTGCTATCCTACTCTGCAGATTCATTCTCTAACTGGAGTTCATCTATTCAAAGACAGACGGAATCCAGATTTGTTTTCAGACGTTAATTATTAATGAATACTCGTTTTGTTATTTG
This sequence comes from Liobagrus marginatus, assembly GCA_028566295.1. Classification (NCBI taxonomy): domain Eukaryota; kingdom Metazoa; phylum Chordata; class Actinopteri; order Siluriformes; family Amblycipitidae; genus Liobagrus; species Liobagrus marginatus. Next base: position 9,019,687 of record JAOUQX010000036.1, read on the forward strand.
ATTTCTAAGATCTCTTACAGACATTTTTTTTGTATTGACATTACTATTTTTGTGCCTGAAATAGTTTTTTTCTGCCTTTGTTTAATCCATATAAGTATAAACTGAGGGAAACACGTTTTACAACAAGTTTCTTATTAGCTGGGAAGCATTTGGTCTACTGATAATGTTTGCACTTTAGTCATTAGTGTTTAATGATCTTTCTAACATTATTTAAAAAGAAAATATTTACACTCATCATCAATTGTCATTGCTAAAAGGAACTGTAATTTCACAAATAACACTATGTACAGAATTGCCTGCTGGGTTGCTATGTAATAATGCTTACAAATGACACATTTACTTACGGTAGGTATAAATTAGTTATTAGTCAGCTTGATCATAAACATAACCAAAAATAATGAACTAAATTCCAAAAAGTGGTCTTTTTTATATGCGGCCACAATTCAGAGGAATTGTTTTTTTTTCTTAAGCGGAATATTACATTATATTATATTTGTGGGGACAGTTATATACAATAGTTGTTTATTATCTAATAATTAGCATTACCATGTTGATCCCATTATATTTTTGCACATTCAACAAGCATACATTTAATACATTTTGAGCTTAAAAGACAAGATTTTACATTTGAGGGAAATCATCAGAAAACATCTTCCTGGCATCCATGTTATAAAAACTACAATTAGAGGTCACACACACTTTTGTTGCCAGCGATTTAGACATGAATGGCTGTGTGTTGAGTTATTTTCAGGTAACAGCAAATTTACACTGTAATACAAGCTATACACACACCCACCCTATTTACATTGTAGCAAAGTGTCATTTCTTGTGTTGTTACATGAAAAGATAAAATAAAATATTTACAAACATGAGGGGTGTACTTACTTTTGTGAGATGCTGTATATGAAAAAAGTATTCATTAAGTCTTCTGAGTGGAAAAACAGAAATAAATTCCCCTATTTTCTGAAGTTCATATCCTGATGATGACAGCCATCTGTGGGAGAGGTGGTATACTCGCTCTTCTGTGTAATTTACAGCATCATTATCCTACACATACATTGGTATCTGTGAGTTCATGCATGCGAGGGTTGCTCTTTCCTTGGAATGTGTTACATCTCCCCCTAATGTTGTATGAGCAACAGTTCAAAATATAGTTGTTAGACTTCATGTGTCTTTGAAGAAGCATTTATAGTCTTCACCCTGCCTGGATCTTCCCTGTTGCATGGAGGGGTTGGTTGGAATTGGCCTTCATTTAAAATCGCACTGCTTTTTCTCGTTTGCTGCACATTTTAATCTAAATTCTTGTGACTGTGAATCTTTTTACATAGTGACCATTTTAGGAGTCAAGAGATGTGCTAACCATTTAACTTGGCAGGTTTTGCACATTGTCCATTCTATCTTAATAAATCAGGCTGCTGATCTGAGTTGTGAATTTTCAATTAGGACAATCTGTTTAGCCCGCTGTTAGTTCTTTAGTAATGAATACAGGTCTGAATGAGTCACGGGGCTGTCTCAAACATAACTCATAGGATACTGTGCCACTAAGCAAGCATTAGAGCACTGAATAGCCTTTTCCAGCAGTAGGTAAGGAGGAAGGATGGGATGGGGTAATAGCACACTGTGGCACAGATGTACAGGACACACTGTTGCATTTAGCATTTATTATTTACCCATATTTGCAAAATAAAAGACCACTGAATGGCATTATGAGATTGGCTCTTGATTTGCTCGATAGGTTACTGTCGGGACGGGATTAACACTTGTTACTACTGACCGTCTAGTGTCTTAACAAGTGTTTATTTTGTCCTGCTGCTAAGATGTTTTATAAAATGGATGGATAGTACCCAAAAAAAAAATATTCTAAAGAATTAAAGTTTGTACTGTTGGGTTACTTTTGAAACATTTGATAAAACTGAGATTTAAAATAAAAATGTAACTACTAACATACTTTGTCCTTAATCTTTGCAAAAAATATTAAATTACACCCTTAACGGAAGGGTAGATTTGACTTTAAAACATTTTTTGTTCTGCTGGTTGAAAGTCTCTTCACATCTGGATCATCTGGACATCTGTTTAAGTTAAGTGGTTTAAATGTATTTGTACGTATTAGTATCGTCTGTGGAAGGCGTATTAACGACAGCAAAAATATATCTCTGAATAAAACTATCATTTAAAATGGTTTTTTTCTGAAAAACGAAACAGTTGTCCCCGCTCTCCCCTACTCACGAGCCAAAACGTTCGGTACACCTGCGCTTACGAATTCTCTTAAAAGAGTCGTTCATTGGGAGTCGACTCCTGCGCGAGTCTCTCACGACGCGTGGAGCTGTGCTGGTATGAGCTGCGGATCATACTTCTCAACTGAGCTGATTTGCTTCGTTATTTTAGGGAATGGAATTACACAGCGGATTTGAACCAACATATGTTGAAGAACTGCGTTGATTTTCTGAGTTAATCGCATCCCTTTAGCACAGGCATATGTGCAGTCCGAGACCAAATACTAACTGCAAATACGCATGACATTCTACCGTAATCAGCGGACGGATTTTTAGATTAAAACTATTCCATTTTAGTTCTGCGCGGTTATTAAAAACATGCCGGTACTACAGCCTCCAAACACTACTGCTGGCGTTTCGCACACAGATTATGAATGGAAGTACGAATACTACGATGACGAAGAGCCAGTTTCGTTTGAGGGACTCAAAGCCCACAAATGTAAGTCGTTTCTTTTACTGACTGTGAATTAAATTTTAGTTTCGATGATGATTGACAGCTTGCTTCACATTTCTAATGAATCAGTAACCCTTTTGTGAATAAACAAACAGATGTGCACATTCAGGTTGAGTAAAGCAATCAGAACCCGTATTCATAGTGTAGGGTATATTTAACATCTTAAATATCCACACAGTCTGAATGTCGCATTACTACAATTTCCCACCAGTAATGCTTAAATTCAATGTTATGTTTCAGATTCCATTGTAATTGGCTTCTGGGTGGGTCTGGCAGTGTTTGTCATATTTATGTTCTTTGTGCTCACTCTTCTGACCAAGACAGGAGCTCCACATCCAGAGTAAGTTGTTCCTTTAGGACTTGTTAATGTAGAATCTGTCAATCAATCTCAGGGAATGTGTAAATGAATTCCATAGTACAACAATCAAGATTTACAAATGTGGGCAATAATGTACCTGTTAAAAATTTATAAGCATATCACATCCCTAAGCACAGTTCCCCATTTTTGTTAATATCCATCTTATTATTAACTGCTTGTGCAGTCATCAACTTGCATCATTATCTGTTTCTGTGTCTGTATGTGTGCGTGCGTGCGTGTGTGCGTGTCGGTGCAACTTGACATTAGCTGTTTGTTGTTAAGCCATGTAACAAGTCTGAGCTCTCAAGCAATTAAATAATAATAAATACAACTGAGATCGCACCCAATTATCAAGACAAATTACAGCAAAACAGATTCGTTTTGAACATTTCACAATGAATGATGCCAATCAAAGAAAAGAAGATTGCAACATGTCCTCTGTGAAAATATCAAGAGGGGGAAGTGCCTCACATGCACAATACAGGGAACATGATATAAGGCAGTGTCATTAATATGAGTTCATATATACATGAATATGTGCCGTCAGTGTGCATTTCTAAGGTACATTGTGGTCAGTTGTATTGAGCACATATACAGATATTTACATCGGTGTTCAGGGCAGCTGCTTTTGCACTTGCTATTTTAAATACTGTTTGAACACAATAGCATTTCGAACAGAAATCATTATTTAAGTAAGTATATTGATAAGAGCACATACTGTAGCAGCAATCAAAATAAAGAAAGCACATGAAATTATAAGTATCAGTGGCAGTGAATATGCAAAATATGTACTTGGTGTGGGGGAAAAATGGTTCACATCACTTAACACATAAAATATAAGCTATTTAACCATATAAATTGTCACATGTCATTATTAGCCCTTACTCTGATACCATAATATCATAATAACATCAACTTAACTTAACCTCAGCTAAGGTTTTCCTGTTTATTTTAGCTTCTTTTTAGCTGCTTATTTTAGTGTCTTTCTCTTAGGTGGAAATTCAGCTCTGAATGCCTTTCTTGGTGTTTCACCTGAAGATCCTAGTAATTTGACAAATTGTCTGCCAGACTATTGATGTTTGGTGACATCCTGTTCCAGTGTAATTATGATTTTTGTACAAGTCAAAGATTTGACCTATGAACTCTACACTCATCATGCTGGAATGTGGGAGGTTATCTCAGCATCTACCCCATATCCTGCCACGCACAAGTCTACAATAATATGCAGTTCACTCATAAACGGTGAAAAACTCATCATGCACCAGAACATGATACAATAATCACTGTATGTTTTATGCATTCAGACATTTTGCTTAATTTGACAAGTGAAAAAGACACAACCTAATAAGTTGTCACTTAATGAGGACAAGATTAGATACCATAGAAACCGGAAAACAGCCTTCAGTATGTAGGAAATGTATTCAATGTCTAACGATATCTGTGCAGAAAGATTTGCTCAAAAATACTGTCATGTTGCTCCTAAAAATGTCTGCAACATTTGTTGCATAAAGTTCAAACTCTTTTACATGCGATTGAAAAAAGGTTGTATCATATAATACTTTTTCTTTTAATTAATTAATTTATTTATTTATTTATTTATTTTTACCATATCTCTATTAGCTGTTAAAGTATCTAATTTCAATTGTGAGAAGGTATTCATTTTTGCTATATCAATACAGTGGTACCTCGGTTTACGCATTTAATCCGTTCCGGGACATTACTCTTGCACTGAAACGTTCGTATACCGATACATGTTTTCCCATAAGAATGAATAGAAACTTCGTTAATTCGTTCTGGACAACC
>JAOUQX010000036.1:9030390-9044838 GCA_028566295.1 Liobagrus marginatus
AGCTCACAGCTAAAAGCCAAAAATCGGCCGAGAGACGACTCGTACCTCAAAAAACTCGTCAGTTGGGTCACTCGTAATTCGAGGCCTCACTGTACATTGGTTTGACTGATGGTGTTGGTGTGGTAGTGGGGGTAATTTTAAACCATGCTGTTTTGCTGTACTGAATTGGATGTCGTATTTTTAGGTGGTATATTAAACCTGCAGAGTGCATTGGCAAGGTACCCCTTTGGTAATTTTGACCAACAGACATATTGCAAATATTCATACCGGATATGACTGATCAAGAGCTTATTGAATAAAAGTGCTATCCAGAAAAGGGCAAAGTCATGGCTCTAAAGCCAATCATTAAGCAGGAATTAAAGAGCAGACTCAAAGAGATATACAGCATGCTGTAATTTAGCAGGGGTTAATAGCATGAATTAATTACATATTTAGCACTTTACTAAAGAACTAATTAAATCCTTTCAGCAACCCTGTAGATTTTATAACTTTGAATTTTTTAAAAAACTCGTACAAAGGCCTTTTGAGCAGTATTATAAATATATAATTTTCACACTATGTCAGCATGATCTGATTTCCACAGCAACTGTTTAAGTGATGACCTTTTTTCCTTGAAAAAGACAACACCTGTGGAAAGTGTAGAATACTAGGTCAGTTAATTCCTGTAGCTATTGCATACTATTGAAACATAAATCCCAGTGTTAGTCAGTCTCACTTCACTACTCACTATACTACTGTCATTTGACCATATATGGCTGTGCAATGAAACGAAACAATCCTCCATTACCGTGATTCTACAGTTTTATTCAGTAGTTGTCTTATGTAGCACTAAGAATTTATTAACACAGAATAAAACTACATAAATTGCATCTTCCATATCAAAGTGAAATGTATTTTAGCTTACACTAAGCAAAATGCAGTATGCAGGACAGGCTTTGGTACAGGCACAGGAAAAAACTAAATCATGTACTTTGTATGCTCTACAGTCTACGTTGTTCAAAATGGTACCAAATTCTACCCAAAATACAGGTGCTAGTCATAAAATTAGAATATCATCAAAAAGTTTTCTTTCACAAATTCCATTCAAAAAGTGAAACTTGTATATTATATTCATTCATTACACACAGACTGATATATTTCAAATGTTTATTTGTTTTAATTTGGATGATTATAACTGACAACTAAGGAAAATCCCAAATTCAGTATCTCAGACAATTAGAATGTTGTTATATATAAATGATATTCTAATTTTATGACCAGCACCTGTATTTTAAATCACTGTTTTACAGTTAATGATGAGATAAAAGATCACCTGGGGTTTCATTTATAAGCATTTGAGTATGCACAAAACCGGCCCTGAGAGACGTGCACACCACTTTCTACGCAAAAGGTTAAATTTATTAAGATAAAATCGGAGTGAAAATTTGTGCATGTGCATTTTAATTCTGTCCCATGCATGACTTTTGGAGACAGAAATTTGGCAACACCTATGGTGATTTGAGGGACTAGTGGCAGATGATAAAAATGAAACCTACTGAACTTGAGAAGATCCCAATAAAGAGACAAATCACTTTTAATCCGAATTATGCATCCTAATAATTAATACATGCATGTTCAAAATACCAATTTGAATAACAGAAAATAGATAATAAATAAAAAGTACATCAATCAAATTTCAATAATTTTCATTTTCTCATGATCTCTAGGTGTATGTGTTTGCAACTCATTGTCTGATTGGTATGACAAGGTCACAGCAACGCGTTTTAAAATAACTTTTCTTTGCTCTACATTTCGGAAAAATTCAGTTTCTTTGCATTGGTTGCTATGTCTGCCTAAAAAATATTGGCTCATTTTAACATGCCTGGCCATTCGTGAGGTGATTTAAATTGGCTATATATGGTTGAATGTGGGTGTGTAAAGGGCAGTACATTTTTTCACATGCAGAAATGATCAGGTAAGCTATGATTTATAAAACAGAAATTGCGTGCAAGTGTGCGTACGCATGGTTTTATAAATATCAACATTTGCTTGCGTATGTTATCAGCTTTCTGGAATGCGTAAACTTTTAGTAGTAATTTTTCGCGCACTTGACTAAATGAGGCCCCTGGTGTGTGAAAATGCCAGGTAATTATAAGTTTAATTAAGATACTTTAATCTTGTAAACTCACACAGATCATAAATAAAAAAGCAACTTGCGAAGTTTACTAAGGTTTCTTCTACTTGTTACAAAATTGTAATGTTTAACAGTTTTTGAAGAATGCCTAACAATGTTTTTGAGAAAGCATACAATTGTAAAAAAAAACAACAAAAAAAAAACAAATGGAATAAAACTCTGACTGCACTAAAATAGCTATAAGAGGGACTAACATAATTTATTCAATCTATATATTACAAGTGCTCACAATAAGACTTAGATTTGTAATGTAAACAGTGTCTCCCAGACATCGTGGTGTGGTGTGCAGTGCTAAGGATTATATCGATATATATTAACATTATAGAACTGTCATAGATGCTGCAACATACAATCAGAAGCAGTGAAGTACTGTGATGCAGGAATCACCACCCCTTGTTTCTGCAGCTCTCGAAGCACATCCAGTATTGCGTCCAGCTCTCGTCTGAAGGCCCCCAACTCGCTGCTTTTTCCCTGAGCCAGTCTCTTCCAGTGTGCTACGTCTTCCTGCTGCTCCTGCTGTACCATTAAGCGTGTCTGAGCTATTATCTGTAACATAAAGGACAGGAATTAGTCATTTGTGTCTGTGTGAGCGTATAGTTAGATTTAACATACATACCTGCTGCAGTTCCTGCTCACGTTGATTGTATCGGAGCTCCATAGTATGGATTTTCTGTTCCAAACTGGCAAAGTGTTTCAACTCTGGGCTGTGGGCCTCTTTTGCCTGCTTCAGTTCTTCTAAAAGCTTAGTCAGCTACTCACATGCATGCAAAAAGGTGAAGATTACACTCACTTTTCCATCAGTGGGAAAAAAAGATGCAGTATCAAATTAACACAGTGAAATGGGTCTGTGACCCATTTTTTAACCCATTAATTTAAAACGAAAAACGAGACGTTATTCTTTATTCAGATTTAGACTTGTGAAACGAATAACCCTATACAAACTTATTTTCCTTATTTAAAGTGCTTATAATTGAGAACTTAAAGTTTGACAAAAATGTTAAATGAAATTTTTGCATTTATTCACTTGGTCGGTATTGCTAGCAACACCCAGGAAAACATCACTTCCGTTTGAATGAGTGTGCTGACCTTTCTTTAGGCGGCTTGATTTTTACTCTTTGTAATGAATATGATTTATTTTATTCAACCTAAAGTTGCTGTGTGACGTCTACCAGCTTAAACAAAATCCTCTGATCTCGAGTTAAAAACAGAACTGGAAAACAAAGTGGCTGCAAGATATCAGCAGTGGCATAGCTACATTTCATGTGAAAATAATTATTAAAAATATTAAGAAGTGGAAGAAATGCAGCTACAAAGTGATCCATTCCATATGCTTAGGTGATAGTTTAGTGGATTTGACCAGCATTTCCAACACACAAGCAGCATATAGAAAATATAAAATTCAAATTGAGATCGTATTTATCACATACACAAAAGTTTGAAAAGTTTTTATTCCGCATATCCCAGCATACGAATTTGAACGCTGTGGTCAGAGCGCAGGTCAGCCAGAACGTGCAGCGCCCCTGAAGCAACTGAGGTTAAGGGCCTTACTCAAGGACCCAATGATGATAGCTTGCCTGGTGCGAGGCTTGAACACAGACCCACCACCTCCCAATATAATCCTCAATGCACTTCCAATTTATTTGTCACAGACAAGGCTTAAGATTGTCCTAGACTAAGATGCATGCTTGAGCTGTGTTAACTGAAAGCTGAAAACTTGTACTGAACTACTTTAAAAGATGTCTGCCATCGTTTTGTCTCAAGATGCACACCAGTAAGGTTTTTTCGTATTGTACCCACATAAAATATGCTTAACAAACCCAATTAAACTAAGGCCTAATCTTGGCTTAGGCTAAGCCCTGTCTGTGAAACAGGGCCATTATATGTTAAGGCCAATCTATCTTGATAGAACCGATGAAGTATGGAGCATTAAACTGCCATTATGTTCATCAGCGGTAAGAATTGTCTGTTCACATATCATGACTCAAACGTGTAGAAAACACCAGCCACGCTTTTCTTCTCCTTTAACGCTCATAAGCTTGCGCTCCCATTGCGTCTTGAGATAGCCACCATTTCATTTAAAATTCTACAAATGATGCTAGTGTCATTTGTATGTGCTCAATTTTTGCTGGTTTAAGCACTAAACACACCACTTGCTATGACAAAGTATATGTTTGTTTCCCGGGAATATTTAGATGCCCTTTTAGCACTACATCCAGACGGCCCTTGATAGCGATGGGAGAATAAAGCTTTTGAAAGCTTTAAATCAACTGAACCAATTTCAGAGCAAAATGATTCACTATTTCAAAGCACTCGAATCACCACACGCTGGTGACACCTGCTGGCTAAAATAGTGTAAATGATGCAAAATCTCAGCCCAAACATGTGACAACTTTAAGTCACTGGCAGACGTTTTTATTGAAGGTGGTATTAATAAAATACAATTAATAAATCATCTTATACCAATATAGTGTATTTATTAGGTGATTACACTAGTAATTACATTAAATATTAGCATGAGTAATAAATAATAGTTGAGACAGATGGTCTACGATGTTTGTGCGAATCTTGTGTTTTAAGATTTAACAACAATCACCTCTCTGCATGGTTCCAGGGATATGGCTCATCTCATTAAACAATGCGGGAAATATTACTTCCTGGTTATAATTTGGGCCTGCAAAAATAAAACAAATCTACCTTTCTTCTATATTGGTTTCTGAATGTTTAAAATTTCTTGAATAATTAGCAATAAGTGCAAAAAATATTAAAAATATAAAACTGAAAATTTGTCAATTTATATTTTTCGTGGAGTTTACAGTTCAAATTAAAAATTTTGTGTTCAACATGGCATTAAAAAAATCAAATAACTGTTGGTTTTTCGGTTTGAATTGATCTCTCCCCTCCCCCCACTGGTAAAAACGTTAGAACGTTGCACAAATCTTTGCTTTTTAGGTACTCGTGCAAAACTTAACTATTTATTGAGTCTAATAAAATTTAAATGTCTATTAGTCTTACCATATTAGAAACAGGGCACTACAGAGACCTTTAAATTTGTTTAAATCTATATTATTATCTCAACCTTTGAACATACGTATGCTATGACTGATAGCTCACCTATAATAAACATAATAAACTGAGTCAATGTGTGCGAAATTTAATGAACATAAATGAAACCATTTATGAATTGGTGAGTGTGCTCTCCTCCAATACTGTATGCTGTATTGAACAATGTATATGTGACCAATAAAACTTGAAACTACATAGAGGAATCAAGACAAAAAACCACGAGGATAGTACTTGGATAGTAGCTGCTTATATAAAGAATGAGGGTAGAAAAATTACAAGACCACAAACTAATTGTGCATGTTGAAACAATTAATCACTACTACTGAAAACATTTCAGCGAGAGAGATTAAAAGAATTTGATTACCTGGTTCTGTAATGTCTCTTCGCGAAGTTTAGACAAAGAAAGAGCATCCTTATTTTTTTGTAGCTCCTTTAGTTGCTCACGTAAATGCAGTATGATGACCTGAGGTAAACAATTTTGTTTTAATACAATTTATACTGTATACTATACTAACTACATTTGCACCTAAAAATGGATTACAAATAAGTGTCGTAAAATAATCCTGAAAGATCCTGAATAATTGTACATTATGAATAAAACAATGAGTAAACAAGCATAACCTCCTGTGATTTCACTTGATTTGCAAGTTCAGCTACTCTGGTCGAGGAGTGGTCGAGGGCATGGCTGGCCACCAGATGCTCTATTTCTTTTTGGTGGTCAACTCTGAGCAAGGCCAGTTGTTCCAGGTTTAGCTTTTCAACCCTAAAAACAGAAGTTTTACTAACACATTTATACGTACTATGTGTATATGTACTATATCCTGACCAGTGGTTTACATACCTCTGGAGCTCAACTTGTGCTTCTTTCGCAGCAGCCTGAAGTGATTTTCGCTCTTCTAACCACTGTTGCTCCAGCTGCTCCTGTGTGACCCTCAGCCTTTCATTCTCCTGCTGTATGTTGGAAATGTGCGAATCAGAGAAAACTCCAGGCTGATAAGCTTTTTCATCCGGTGTAGATGGGAATGCCTCAGCTAGCATAAGGGACTGATCTTTGCCTGTCTGTTTGGTTAGAGCACTAGATCTTTGGAGTTTTGGGACAAATAACATGTTCTTCCTCTCTTTTTGCAGCCGCTCCACAGTACGCTTCAGCTCTTGAATGGTGCGGCTCTTGGTGGTGATTTCCTGGTTTAGCCGTTCCATCCGGGTTATTTGTGCTGCTTCGGCTTGCTTCTGATGTCGAGAGGGCTTTTCTGGCTGTGCTGAGGAAATAACCTGCTGGAGCTGATCCTCCAACATGACCACTTTGGCCTTCAGACCGTTTACTTCACTCTGGTGAAGCTCCTTTAGCTTTTCCAGCTCCTGCACTGTATTGGACTCGGTTTCCGACTTAAACGAGCAGTTGCGACATTCTGGACCTTGCTCAGCTAACCGCTGCTCCAAACCAGAGATCTGCTGCTCATACTGAAGCTAGAAAAAAGATTAGAGATTCAGTGTTTCACAAATTCAGTGAAATTGTTATAAGTTAGAAGAAACTGAAACAATTAGTTTGTTAGTCTGTCTATAAGTCATTGGAGAGACATTAATCTTCATTTTGCTTCCGTTCAATAGATTTTAAAATAATTTGTTCTTTTTCAATTACTTTTGTGCTTGTGAAAATGTATGGAATATATAAAATAGCAGCAACCCCCGTTTCTTTTATTTGAAACTTTAAATTTATCTTAACTGCTTTAAGTCAAATACACTGTGGTGGTAGACAGAGATTCAATTATGAAAATACTGCCACTGTCCAAATACATGAAACTGACTAACTCTTCCCTCATGCAACAGCATCTACCTGAGGACTAACTGAAGGTTAGTAAGTTTTTAGAACCAATGTAATTATAGAGTGGTTTGTTTTTTTGATGCATCTAGGATATGCTTGTGAGTCTTTGCATCTTTTTGTGTGTTTATAACTATTGCGTCTTTATTTAATTTTTATCCCTTAGGGACACATAACTGAACTAACAATTGCTTGAATTAGCTAAAAATAACTGTAATTGATAAACTGAGTAGTTGGATTTCTGTATGCAATGCTCCTTTTTTCATTTTTTTGTTCCTGAGAACCCACATTAGTTCTTGTGGGTACATCTGTAAAATAGCAAACATCAGCCAGAACACAATACTGTTGAGGTCTGGATTGTAAGTTGGCTATACAATGTTACTATAATATATGTCTATATATATGATAATACAGTTTTTTGTATGAAGCTTTAAATATTATAAACCAGTAGATCATAAGCAGAGCGCCACTATCACTAATTAATGTCCCAATTATAAAGACAAAAACACAATTTACAGAACAAGGTTACTGCACCGTGATTTAGTGCTCTAAATATATATATGCAGTTTCACCGTTTCCTGTATCTCGATCTGCTCTCAGTGATTTAATTTCAGGATGAGATCACAGGAAAAAGCTAGTAGTGCATTTTCATTTTTAGACCTGTTCTGGTTAGTTCAAACGAATCTAAACAAGATTATTGCAAATGATTGCAGGAAGAAAATAAGGAAATTTACAATATTACAAAAAATTGGAAAGCAACACCTTTGTCAAACTGGCTGCAGACATTTAAGACTTCACGCTTCAATCGTCGGTGGATGAGCAATTTACACCCATTTACCTTCTAACCCATTCATTATTATAGTTCTTTACTGGATTTGCTCATTATAAAATATAGAAGACAGAAATGGTGCAGAACTGTGAGGCTGCTATGCTGCTACTGTTCCTCTGCTGGGCAGTCATTTCGGCGAATGGCCAAGAAAACATTCTCCCAGTTCACCACTTCTACAAATGTAAACTAATTCTGTTCCTACTAAAGAACTGCCACTCACTGGTCTGGTACCAATGAAACGCCCATGCTGATGATTGCTATGAACACTAGTTAAAGTGCTCCTATAATGGATTTTTTAAAAATTACATTCCATGCAGTATGTAGCACAGCTCTAAATGAATAAAAACATCCTGCAAAGTCCGAAATATCTGAAAACGGTTAGCCTTGAAAGATGGCTCAGTGCACGGCTTGCTCCTCTAAATCAAAACCTGTAAAGATGATTAATAATTGTAGCTTCAATGTTGTGTCGATCGTGCAAAACATGTAGTCTTGTGTATAACATAGGAGACCAATCACATCTGTCTGGGTCATCGAATTAATCAACCTCATGCAAAGGATGGGCTTGGAAAGATTAATCTTCAAACTAACTGCATGAGATGTGTTGAGAAATAGGGTAAATTTAAATGCATAAGACGATGAAAGTGTTTTGTTACATTACATGCATGTCAAGCTGTTGTGGATTCCCAAAACAAAATACTAACCTTTCATAGCCATGATATGGCCACTTTAATGCTGCTAATCGGCTGATTAGACAACTGCATGAATGAGAACTGTAAAGGTGTTTCAAATGATGTGCTACGGGTGTGTACATTTTTTAAATCAATTAGCAGATAATTTATAAAACTATAAAAAGCAAAAATATTCCTTTTGTGGTCTAAGCAATTTCTTCTCTGGCTATTTAAAATCTCATTCCAGATGTGACTTCCTTGTGTCACATCCTTTCCCATTTAAGTGATCTGGACATTTTAACAGATACATCTTGTTCATGCCTAGTCTGAAAGTCCCTAGCCTCCAATTTTCACCTGAAAAGAAGAGCTCAAAATGTGCAAAATGCTTATTCACTCATCAATGGAAAAGACCTGTTGTGTTTCAGGGCTATAGGTTGTATGATGCTGCTGGTTACTTTACAAAACAATAACTTGCACATCTGTAGAAAAAAAACAACACCGTTTTGTGCTTTTAACCATATTCATGAATTAAGATGAAAAATATTACCTTAAAACCATAAAACCATTTCAGTACTATAAAATAAAATTCTTTTTTAAAACAGAAAAGATTAAAATAACATCTACACTGTTTTTAACACCTTGATCCTGTGAAAGTGCTGCTCCATGGCTCGGAGTGAGCATTTGGCTTCCTCATCACGGCTCTCAAGATCAGCCTCGAGTCTGTGAATGCGTTTCTCCAGCAGGGTGGCAGAATAAGAGGGATGGGAACCTGCACATGGATTACTTTCTCCTCCCCTTGCTCCGTCTGCAGATGCTGCAGCAAACATCAGTGCAGGCAGGGAGTTTGGATGCCTACGGCGAAGAATCTCCTCCATTTCTTTCACCTGAGAGATTGTTTTTAGTAACATATACAACTGTATAATAAAAATACATTTTTACTATATTAAAAAAACACTAGCTATTTGTTACATTATATACTAAATGTTAAACTTCATGGTAAAACAATGAAACAAGTATGGCAAAAAAAAATAAATCTAATTAAAAACTTAGGATGTACTATTCATGGCCCAAGGAGTAAAACAACTAATCAGACACCATTAGACACTAGTAACGAATCAGACACAAGTAACACAGCTGTCCCCCAGGGGAGAGAGCTCAAAGTTACACAAGATACACTTCTGATGAATGCATGTGTACCTGCCGCTCAAGATCCTGAATTCTTTTGGCATCTGCAGTCCTCTCATTCACTTTCTTCTGCTGCTGGTTAGCTTGCTTTGCTACCACCATGTTCAGCTTCTCCACCTTAAAGAAACACAGCACTTGTTTATAAACCACCATGGCTCAACAGCATTGCGGGCATAACGATGACAATCACTATCTGTCAATGAGAAAATATTCTAAAATTAGAAATTATTTTCTGTTTTGCTGATTAAAAGGTGTTGCTATGGAATTTGATCATTTTGGGGCCTACTGCATTAAAAAGAAAAAGACACTACTATTCCAAAATGTAATGCTGTACATTACCTTTCTAAAACAGAAGCTGTATTATTATAGAATATTATGTAATGTGTACTAAATTAGCCTACATATTGACCAAATTATTGAAAGCATGGAAATATAGCAAGCAGTCTTAAACAGAGTACAAACACCTCTGAAATAAATGGGTGGATATTAAGAGCAATCTTTTAAAAGAACATTAATATCCACACTTGCTGTTTCATAACAAGTTTACTGTTTGTCTAAATAAATTAACAGTGAAATATTATTCTTGGCATGTTTTATACAAGTTATATATATATTTTTTCTTTTTTTAAATATACACTTAGGAGAATAAAAAACAAGAATTACAATACTAGCTTGTTAAGCAACAACATGCCTGCTTTTGAATATTTTTCTATTTGATGAAAGTTGCGTAGGGTTATATATATTTACAGATTTTAAGCTTTAGTAAATATAATAAAGCCAGTGTGAACCATGGCTCACACACAAACAACGATCAGAATTTTTCAGTATAAACCTTTCGAAAACAAAAAGATGTCTGCTGATTAATGATGCATAAATCGCAGAGGTGCTGCATATTTATCATAATATCCAAGTAAAATGTAATTAGACAGACCAGAATGGGGTTGAATCTTTCAAAAAAAAATACTACTGAATATAATATACGAACTAAGCTGTAAGAGCATTAAAACCATTTGCATAACACGGTGTGGAGCACAGCAGCTGTTGCTGTCACAACAGCATGGACTCAATAATGCCAATGCAGATGTGATTTGGTTTGGTGATTTGGCACCAACACATTTGCAGAGATGAGTGTAAATATCTGATGGAAGGAAATGATCTTCCCCAGCTATCCTCACTATCCACACTACATGGGGCTTATGTAGAATTTAATGGTATAATTGCCAAACAAGCAATGATGCAGCTTGAATGTGCTTTACAGATGCTCCCTCTTTTCAGCTTTTGCAAAAAGTACAGACACTACTCAGCTTTCTTGGCTATGTAGCTTCATGAATTCAGTATAGTAACCAGTAGCAGACTGAGTAGTGTTAAATGTGGTGATTCCGATCTCGATCTGGAGTGACCCAGTCAGGAAGACAATGTCAGTAGAGACTTTTTGAGGGTCTTGATGGGTCCGGCAGGGCCTTCAGCTGGGTGAAAATGGGTGTCTGTGCTCCAGAAGAAAAGTGAGGCAGGGCACTGTAGCATTTTGGTGAAATCGATTAAGAAGCACTAAACAGAGTCTTTGAACTATAATGAACGGTCAAACCGATACACTGTATCCCCTTATATTACACTATTAGACTTTGCTATAATTTTACGGTTACCACTAAAAAGACCAGGAAAATACCATAATCATTATTTATGTTTCTCTACAAGGCATTATCTGTATTTTTATGAGGTTTACAGTAATTTACTGTATGTTGGGAATTTCTACTGTAAGCCAAACCAGTAATGCTAATGGAACAGAAGAAGACGGACCTCTGGAAATTTAAGTTTATTAATTAATTCACATATATGGAAACATTTTAAAGTGTTGTGACAGCTGTGTAAATTATTTTCGTATTGTCTTCACAAATTCTTTTTTCTCTCCTTTGTTTCCATTGGTAAAAGGTAATTTTATTGTTGCTGTTATTGAAAGTCATGAATGCAACAAGAATTCAAGGCAAATCCAGTTTATCAATGTAAACTTATGAATTCTTTCAGATTACTGGGAAAATGTCAATATGCTATTAATTAACATTAATAGCAAGATTA
This sequence comes from Liobagrus marginatus, assembly GCA_028566295.1. Taxonomy (NCBI): domain Eukaryota; kingdom Metazoa; phylum Chordata; class Actinopteri; order Siluriformes; family Amblycipitidae; genus Liobagrus; species Liobagrus marginatus. Next base: position 9,042,201 of record JAOUQX010000036.1, read on the forward strand.
ACAACTGACCTGTTCAGTTAGTCTCTGCATTTCTGCATTGGCTGCTTTGAGCCTGGCTGCATCTTTGTCCAGCAGTTCCTGATTCTCAGCATACCACTGCAGTCTCTTATTCCGTGCAGCCACTTCATCTTTATGTCTTTCCTCCTGCAGCTTCAACTCAAAACCTTTATCACCTAAAACAGACAACCACAGTTCCACATTGGAAAATTATACATAAATCACTGAGTACAAACATTCAACAAGTGAAAACCTACACCAGCCTGCAGTACCTGAGATAGAGGTTACTTGTGATTTTGCCAAATCCCTTTCTTTTTTCATCATCTGCAAATCCACCTGCATATCCTGTTTCTCTTGTTTTAACCTGTGACATTCTTCCTGTAGTTTTAGTTCTCTTCTCTGTAAACCCACGCATGCATATGCTTTAACACAAACCAGACATTTTAGAAATCGAACAATTGCATCTACGCAAATTACCTGTGTAGCCTGCAGCTCAGCCAAGCTTTCATCATTGAATCCATGAACATCAGTGTTTATATTTCCCACTGTTTTCGGCTCACTGCTTTTATTTAACTGTTCCCTATAAGAACAGTTATATATCAAATATATCAAGATGAATTATTGCAAAAAAAAATTGTATTAATTAGAACAAGGATACATTCAGTGTGAATCATATATGGCCAAACAGTTCTAGCATGATCAATATTTCATATGACATAACTGGCTACCCTATAGGTGTAACTTTACTGTTGTAAAACAAACTTCTCTTCATGTCAGACAAACTGTAGTGCAAATGTGCCATTTAAAATTTGCAGAAATCCGGTTTTTAATTTAAACCATTAAGGCAGAATAGTGTCTCTAGAATGGCATTCCACGATTGATGTTATTGACAAGTTAAAAAGAATGAACCCCATCATAGTATAACTCACTTGGTAAGTGCTAATAAAGTGAGCAGTCTTTGATTCTCTTTAAACATCGCCTCTTCGGTTTGTTTACTTTGTGCCTGGAGGGCCTTCATCTGCAAGTACAATTTTTCATTCTCCTGCGAATTAAAATCATTTCAAACTTGTTAGGAATTTACACAAATACCAGGAGATCATTTTAAAATATAACATGCTGAACCTAGGTACAAGAAGTACATAAAAGAAATTGGACGAGTACATATTAAGTATAAATAAGTACAAATTTACCCATATTAAATACACAAGTTTGAAGTGGAGGAATTAGTCATTAAAAGTAGCAGTAGTAAAACATGTATTCATGAATGACATTTTTTCTGCTCACTAGCTTTAGCCATTTATTTTTGCAGCAAAACCGTTCGAGCAGCAGCAGCAACATATGCTTACCAGTTGGTAGTTATTAATTAGAGTTTCCTGCTCCTTTATCTCTTTCTCAATCAGTCTCAGTTTTTCGTCTTTTGTTGAGTCCTCCCCGAAACTCCACCTCAGCTTCTTGCTGGCCTCTTCTGCACTGTGCAACTGTAGGACAAACATTTTATAATGTACACTATACTCATTCATATTAAATATTCTTTAAAATTATCCAACATTTCACATAAGTATCATTTTTCCAAAGAAAAGTCATCTGACTTGAATAATCTGATCTTATAATAAAGCATGGTGAAGCTATATAGTGAATTTCTCTGAAAGGTGACGTTTAAATAACATTTATGGAAGGAGATTTTGTTTTGTGCCAAATGGAACTCTCCAAGCATTTGGAATTCCTCTGAAGCATTAACAAGCTGCTGTTTTCAGGCTAATCAATTTTAACAGAATGGGGAAAAAAAGAGGCAAGCAGGGAAACCAATGCTTATAAACTGATATAACCAAATACAATACAACATTATTAAATGAATAAAAGTAGAATAGACAAATTGCTGGGTTAAAAATTAAAATCACGTCAAGATCTTCTGTCTAAAAAGAAATACGATTTGGAGTGATAATCACACCACCTCATTAGGTATTAGCCTTAGACCAATACACCAGCGTATCCTTTCAGACAAGTTTAAGAACAACTGAGATATGGAAACTAAAGGTTAATTAAAAAAATAAAAAATCTTTCCAGGCTTAGTCTCCCAATCAGTGCTGCAACAGATGCTGTGTGTGGCCATGAACTAGATCCACTAAAAGAAAAACCACTCCACCAGACCAACTAAAAGCCTTGTGTTTATCTTGAAAGTACATCAACACTCAAACAGAATACAGCAATTTATTCACTCTCACAAACACAAACAATGAGTGAAAGGAACACCATGACAACCAATGAAACCCTTTATGACTTCCCTTTTAAAACACTACTGTAGGTAAAAAAACAAAACAACAATGCCTGAGTATATTACATACATTCCAAGGTGTTTTTTCTTTTTAAACATACATTTTATTAACTAAATATGAGACTGAAGAAGGACCCTATGTCGGTTCACAGAGTCATTTAAGGTTTTTCTTACAAGCCACCTGTATAGAGATTTCTCTCTTTAAAAACAGCTACATTTAGCAAGGTAAGAAAGAATAACTACACCTCCCCACCTACGGAAAATTTAGAGTAGCCAATAGATAACTATATAACATAGATAACTATGCCCAATCGCATGTCTGGGGGGGGGGGGGGGGAACCCACCCAAGCACGGGGAGAACATGCACGC
>JAOUQX010000036.1:9094317-9105780 GCA_028566295.1 Liobagrus marginatus
TATAATATATACACACACACCCTGCATTATTGTTGATTAATAATGGAACAAAATGGCCCCGGAAAAAATGTGACCATGAACAACACTATGAGTGTTGGCTGAAAAGAACACAACAGGTAGGTTAAGACCTATGATGTGCATTAGAAGGGGTTTGCATAGCTTGTGCATCAAAGAGTTAAGAGGGAAAAACTCTTTAAAGCAATTATAACAGCTGTCATATTACATTGGAACTGTAATAGATGTATCACAAACTACATGAGCAAACTGCTGCCCTGCACAGTAAAAACAACAATGAGGGAAATACAGTTTAAATACAGTTAAAAGCATATGCTATGGACAAGTGAAACCAAAATAAAGCTGAATAAAGCCGTATTGAGCGAATACCATATAGCATATACCATACTCAAAATTTGTGTACAGGATTAATTTTATTTTTAAACTGAAACTTCTTACAGTTTATTTTTTGTTCTCCTAGTTTATGCGGCTGCTTCATATGGGATCTAATCAAATCATCAGAGGTGAGAATTTTTATAGTAATTTTGTTGATTTCACCTGATGAGCAAACACATGCAGGGCCTAATTACATAGCAGATGTGATGAGAGGGGTGATTTCCATATAATTGAATCCAGATTACATTTAATTAGTCATTTTATCTAGCATGAGCTCAAGCATTTCACTGAAAACACAATACTCAACAAGCTACTAAAAACCTCTGTAGTAAAAACCAAAAATTTGCTATGTACAATTTTTAGCAAAGCCAAAAAGATAACATTTTTAAAATGTACAGAATTGTTGTACTAAAATCCTTGCACTACTACATATTCGAATATAGTAGAATAGAGTGAAATAACATGAGATCATCATCTTAAAGAGAAATGAAAACGAATGAATGAATCATGTCTAAAAAATAGCAAACAATTAATAAAATGTTTAATATCAGGGCAAATAAAAATGATATTATGAAATATTAAATGAAATTTACATGTAAAACTTTTGTATTCCTTTTAGTATATTTGTTAGTACATATTTAATGTTTGGCAGTGATTCTTAACTCCAATTCTAGGGACACTAAACTTTAGGGTGCATGTCAAAGTCTCAGGCGCTTTACAGCTCTTAATACAGCTACCTAAGTCCAGCATCTGTACATAATAATTACTATATAATATAATAATTACAGAACTAACTATTAATGCTGTATATATAGTATATATACTTAAAGGTTTTGCCGAAGTTTTCAACCCTAATCAATACAATTCCAACATAGGAAATTATCACAGATACCAAATATTTTAATCAGCCTAATTAAACTTTCAAAACTTTACTTAGTCTAATTAAACTTTCAATTCTGGTAAAATGGATCAATATTTAAATACCTTATTTGAGCAGAATACCACAAAATAATCCAGACCATGTAAAAGTGAACCGCAACAGGTTGATTGGTTGATGGCCATTTGTACAAATATTTAGCAACTAGCAACTAGATCCTGTTGAACCAGGTGAGGCGGAAACTGTGAAAACCATGAATTAATAAGTTGACTATAAAAAACTGACATGTAAAATATGCTAAAGGGGAAATATTCATTTAATTATTACTTTCATATCATTCAGTGACCTTAACCCTTCTAGCTGTGTGTGTGTGTGTGTGTGTGTGTGTGTGCGTGCGTGTGTGCGTGCGTGCGCATTAAACAGACTTTCATTTAAAACTGGAACTGACCATTCACAAAGTACCGTATAAGTTAGTTGGCATAGGATCATTCAACTAATATAAATTTGTACTTTGTTTTTGTTCATGATCAGGGCTGGGTAGTCAATGTTCCTTAAGTTAGTTTGTTTAGTTTATTTTCCATCTATTCCTGTCCTACTTACTGCTGAATACTTGGATCAGCTGTGTTCAGGACAGGGATAGTTGGAAAACCCAGCCCTTTTCATAAGAGAAATTTTGTTTGGACAGTAAACAGGGAAGTATAACAATAGCACATAATCAATCAACAAGACTTCACAAATCAATCTGAGGAGTGTAGTCTACTATCTGAAAACCCCGTTGCTTATTTTATTTATTTATTTTTATTCATTCTTCTGACTTCTGGGAAAACAAGCAAAATAAATTAGGACATTATTGCCTAAGGACATTTTTAATGACAGGAGGTCTGTCAGTAAAAAAATTGGCTTATGTTTGTGTTTATGCAAGAATGCATAAAAAAACTTTTTAAAATCAAATAAGAAGTCATTTTTAAAACCTGTATTTATGATCATTTAAATTAGCGCACCGCTGTGCTGTTCAGATTGGATTTCTGCTCACAGAGTATAAATAATTCTAAGGTCACTCCAGTCATCCTCTCAGCCTTCTATAATCACACAAGTAAGTACCGGTAACTCTAGACTTTATATTTGCCCTGATTATTGTCTGCCTCAGTTAGTTTTTAAACTTATTTACAAATGCCCTGGGATCCACTTGCCATAAAAAAAAACCTTCATCCCCCAAATAAAGCAAAAACAGTGTATACCACATTACAACTGATTATATAGACATTTTATTAGAAATATGCCACATTCATGTTGTGCTCTGAAAACTGTACATTAACAAAAAAAAGACCCAGTGAGCTAAAAAAAGAGAAACTGGGAAGGAGATGGAAGGAACCGGGATTTTTGACAAGAATATATAATTTTGAGTGAGTCAGTGATATTTAAACACACACTGTTACATAAAGTTACACTCATATAGTCCAGTAACCTGACCAGATTTGGGTATTTTGCAATGATTTTTATAATAAGAATAACAATATTCCCCAAGCGCAGTAAGAAAGATATTTATAGGCTAAAATTCATTGTGTAGAACTCTATTTGAAATAATTACAATGCTGTACAACAGGACTCTGAAGCGTGAGTCTTGTGCTTTCTTTGTGTGCAACCATCATCATCACATAAACTCTCAGCATATTCATATACTCTTCATATCTCATTATAGGATACATTAAACATATACTGTATATTTCTTTCCTAATAATCATAACATATTCCGAGTACTTTTAGCTCATTTTCTCTTGCTGATGGCGATTGACACCTTTATTTATTGTGACAAGCATGTCAGGACATCACCATAAAGTGAAGAGCATCATGCTGACATGCCATGGGCACAGCACATATAGGTATAATGTTCTCATCCACTAAAACATGTCCTTTCTCTTCACATCTGGACTGAAGAATACATAAAAAGGATCGAGTTAAGTGTCACTCGATGAAATGCTGCTGAGTAAAACTGCAGGTTTCGCTGACGTTTCTAAAGCAGCCATGGATGGTTGGCATGTGTTGGATGGCTTGCTGGTTCATTTAGAGTTAGAAGTGGCTTTGACATGGGCGCTTTAGGTTGAAGAGGTTGTCTGGTTAGATCTCTCATTCTGTGATAGTTGGGAGGGTCTAGGCAGTTCTTCCTCTCATTAACAGTCATGTTCTGACAGCTTTGGGCTCTATATTTGGGAAGTGGGGATCTTACCATCATACCACAAATCACAGCCAAAGAAGCACTGGATCTTTTCTGGCACATGAATAATAATAATACATTCACGGTGACAGTTTAAGGATATGGACTGCTAATGAGGTTTTCTGACTTTTTATACCTTTTGTTAGATACCTTTGCTAAAAGGCTTCTTTTGGGTAAAAATAAGCCAATAATGGTCTAAACAATATGTGTGTCCAAAAATGTAGGAAATTGAAGGCCACACATTTAGGATCCTTCATTTAACCACCTGAATTTATGTTTTCTTTTCCCTTTATGTTCTTTAAAAAAAATAAAATAAATAAATAGCCAATCTACACTTAACCACTCTTAAATGTCTGAGCAGTGCCAGGCTATTTAAACGACATGTTCAGGCCAATAATATTTATATGTATTATGATTGCCCTTCCAGCATCAAAATAAAACAAATTGTACACCAGAAAAATTTCTGTTTCATCGCTCTTTCACATCTCATTGTCCTTGCATGTCTCTCTTCTTCCCTGCCAATGGAGTTCTTTTTTCAACAAATCTGTGTTGAGCTGTAGGCTGCTCAGACTTCCGTTTGCAGGTCCATGATCTCCTGTCCCACCAATGGGATGGTGGCGCTGGTTTTCTCCCATTCCACAGCCTGCAGCTCCAAAGGAGAGGCCTGTAGTGGCTCTAGATCCTTGCGCACCCACGAGGGAGGAGAGTGAGTCTTCCTGATGCCCTCCCATGCCCGCTTACTGGGTGTCTGTTGCTTATCCTGTTCACGGAACAACCAAAATATGGTCAAACCCTTACATCTGTATTATATATTATACAGATGTCTGTATTCTGAAAAACGTTTATTGAAGGAAACAGACTTATAAACAGTAGCTGATAATAAGTATGTTCCCCTACTTAGATAATACATGCAGGGATTCTAAGACCACCTTTTACTGCCATTTCAAATTACTTTAATCTGCTATACTCTAGTCCAAATGAATGAACCTAACATAAGGAAAAAACATCGGTAAAAATGTTTAATGTCCATTCATTAGACATTAAACTGTACCAAGAACATAAAGTTATATTGGAACAATAAAAAACAGGGTTACTAATGTGGCACAACACTGAGATATAGTACCCTTGCTGTGTGTGTGTGTGTATATATATTCAAGTATGTATGAAAGAGTATATACCTCATCAGTCCACCAGATGGCAACCAGTATAATATGTCTAAGATTCTGTTTCAGTGATCCCTTTGTGCTGTATGTAATTTTAGATTAGATTAGATTAGATTCAGGGTTATTGCGATTGTGCAGAGTACAGTACAGACCTATGTGCTAGTCATGTGAGTCTTGTCATGTGTTTTACCTGTCCTGCCATTGGTTGGTTCACTCATTGTTTTCTCTTGTTTCTTGTTTAGCTAAGTGTTTCCCCATTTAGTTGTGTGTATATAACCCTGTATTTGAGTCAGTGTTTGTTCCAGGTTATCTTGCCATGCTATGTATTTAGCATCTAATTTGTTCTATGTCTGTTTTGTGATCTTAATTAAATTCCTTTCCTGCATTTTCATCTGCCTTAAACCTCCATTTGTGACAGTGAGTGAGTAGATGAAAGACTGACAGACTACAGAATGTGTGAGTGACTGGATAAGTGATTTCATGCGTGAGTGCATGAATAAGAAATTGAGTGACTGAGTAAGTAATAAGTAATGAGTGACTAGGTGGCAAATTGGACAGCAAGCCTGGCTACCACTGACTAGCCAGTATAAGTCAGTAACCACTGACTATGAGTGTCTGAGTGTTGGGAATGAATGTTAGCGTGACCAAATGAATGTGTGAGGGTCTGAGTCAAAAAGAAACAAAGTGAGTGAATGGATGACAGTATGACGTAAGTGACAGAATAAGCAACTGTGAAATATGAGTGTTATTTTTATTTGTGACTAAGCAACAAATTTGTGACTTTAACTTTAACTTTAAAACTTTAAGTAGCAGATAAACATGGCCGTTTCTAGACCTTCTGGCACCCTAGGCGAGATTTCTATTGCATCCCATAAATACATACATAAGACATAGGTGGAGATAGGCCATAAATACAAAATACGTCTGGCAATGTAAACAATCACAGAGCAATATGGAAGTAAGCAGTGTACAGATGCAGGCTTCTATGTGCACTGACTCACAGTGTCCAGCACAAAATGGAGGTTTGGGATACTTGTATCAGTCCAATAGAAAAAGAGCAGGGCTGAAAGCAAAAAGCTTTTTTTTCTGCTTCTCAGTTACAAAGTGCCTTATCTCTCACAGACAATAAACTTGCTATTTGGCTATCACTAGCTACTCACTGAACCTGTATTTCTTCCAGAAACACATCACACCAGTAATGCTGATAACCGCTTGATATATCTACACCCTGGCAAAAAATTAGCAAGACGAGTATGACTGAGAGGGAAACAGAATTAAAAGAAGAGATTGGGGAGGAAGCTTACGCTAAGGTTGGTCTTATCACTGCCTCCAGATGACACGCTCCACCTTTTCCCGGGCTTGCTGTCCACCGGTGGAGATTCTCTGTCTTTCTCAGCATGATGCAATTTTCTGTTCAGGTCTTGGAACATGTCTTGGTGACGTTTTCTTGTGTGCATGATCTTCTGTGCAGAAGTAAGCAGGATAATACATGTCACAATGTACACAGTTCTAACAATTAGACAGTTTATTTCTACAAGAATACAAATGAATGCTGAAATAAAAAGGTTTCAGAGGTACCTCAAAATCCAACTCTGCATAGCGCGATTTTCGTCTCTGCAAATATAAAAAACAAAAATGTTAGGCTCTTTAATGTTATTGTTTTTTTTATATTTATTTTGCACTAGAATAAGAAAGTTCCACAGAAACAGTAATTTTCAGGGCAAAATCTATACAGAATATGTCACTTTTCAAAACTTGGCAAGAGCATACAGTAAACAGCTTGTGACTTCATGGCCTTTTGTTAGCCTGTCTCAAAGTGTCTGAGGAGAGCTTGACCTTCTGCTCGAAGCCGCAACCTTGCACTGCATTTTGGGAACGTTTGGCCTGCAGTCAGAAAAAGTACTTTGGGCTCTGTGGTCACTTTGCTGCCTGTACTAGTCACTGTCTAGCTTTCAAAAACATGAAAAAAACTGACCTTTGGAGAATGCCCATAATGCTGAAGAGGCTAATTCTGGTTGTTTGTGCCACTTTTATTTGTGAGTGATGCTTACAGGCTTGCTCTGGATATGGCATGGTTTATTTCTAGACCTAATGTCTTCCTTGGACTTGTTCTTTTAGCATATTCTGCATAAAGAATATCCTTCAAATCCAACATATATTATCTATTATAAATACTTAACAACTATTACACACCAAAGTTGAGAAAACTAAGCATGAAAAATAAACAACCTGAAGGAAATACCAAAAATGAAACAAAATCCTATGTTCACTTTGAACATCACCAGAGTTTTATGATTGTACCTTTCGGCATATATAGTTAATGTGCAGCCATTTAGAAAAAAACACTGTCACCAGCATCATGAATAATTCAGGCTACGCATCCTCTCTTAATTAAGTCGCACACAAACAGTGTCGCAGTAGCTAAGTTTCATCCCCATACAGCCTGCAGATAAGCTCACACTGATACACGGAGTTTGATTAACACTCATTCACTTTTCTGCCTGGTTAAGCTTAAGGCCAAGATAATAACTTTCAGGTAACTGAAGAAATGCAACAAGTAATAAAATTATATGACTATTAGTGCTTCATACAACTAATACAAGTGCATTCAAAATTGGCCAACTCTTGGATTATGCTTGTTTTAGACACTGTTTCTTGGTCCCAACATGCCACGTTAATAATTTAAAAAGTTTAATAACTATTTATAAAGTTCTTGCAACATCACATCTGAAAATGGAAGCAGTGTTTTGAATGGAGGCAAAATCTGACCAGTTTTTTAAATGTATGATGGCCGTGTGGCCAGTAAGGTACACAGAACCTGTCGCTCTTGATTTTAGACTTGGACGCTTTCATAGGTTCTCAGATTTGGTACAGTACAATTTGTGATAGGTACGCTTGAGACTCAGATATCATGTGATTTATGTACCTTACAACAGAAACAGAGCTGCACACTGCCTAGATTAAGTGACTGATCTTGCGTTCAGTATTTATCTATATCTTGTCAACAGTTCTTTTCTTCTCATAATTGTTGTTGTTTTGCACATGAGGGTCAGTTAAGGCGGGTCAGTTTATTTGAAAGTTTATTTGATTTATTTGATGATTTCCATGGTAGATAGCAGCCAAGGTAAGAAACCTCAGTCAGTAAACACCCTGAGTAAACTGTGTCAAAAGCAGATAACAATATAATCGAAGAAAAGTAATTTACATTCCTTAAACAATCAAATACAGTATGCTCAATTATAGACTTATTAGCTTACCTCTAAGGAGCTCATAGAGAGGGTGGAGATGGTCTCACTCTTCGATATCACACCTGAATTCACTGAGTCCACTGGCTCTAAAGCGCTGTTAGTCCTATGTGCCTCACTGGAGATATTCTGCAATGTGGAGTCCTTCTCTGAGCATGGCACATTTACCCGTTCAGCAGGAAAACCCTTTAGCCCATACCCTGGCACAGGTTCTGTGCTAGCTGTGTTGCTCAAATGGATGAGTCTGGTCTGAGGCACATGCTCAATGCTGATGTTGTACTTGGAGTCCTCTTTGGTTGGCTTGGTTGTCCTGAGGGTAGTGGCAGTGATGGTATTGTTGTTGTAGCCTTTTGTCACTCCACCTCCCTCAGAGCCCACATTGTCCCCCTCCAGTTGTTTGAAAAGCTCTCCATCACAGACATAGATGGCCTTGGCACCAGGCAGTTCAGTGCTGATGCCCGCTGTGGCTCCTTTGTCACGGCGCAGTGTAAGCGTGTGACTGCCATATTCTGCCACATTCTGCAGGTGCACTTTGGCCATACTGGCAGGCATAGTGTTGAAGTTGGAGCCTTTCTGCACTGTTACTTGCTGAGTTGCTGACTTATCCTCACCCTGCAGTGAAGAGCGCTTACCAGGACCTAGGGCATCAAAAAACAGGGAATCAAGATAGGTAGGGTGTAGAAAGGTAGGGTGAAACTGGACCTAACCCTTACATAACATTAACCCTAGCCCAAACCCACAGGACATCCTACAATACACAGAACAACACAATTCACTCTAAAGCACAGTCATCACCCTTTTATTCTCTACTTTAACCTTAACCCTAATCCATAATCCTAAACCACAAGAAACTCTATAACGCACTTACCCCATTTCATCTTAAAACAGTCACGACCCGTGTATTTTCCCTTTGACTATTTGATGATTTCACAAGAGGTACTTGTCTAAATCATTAATCATGACAGCAAAACAACAATACGAATAACAATAAAAACAACAACATTTTATGAAAATTTCACCAGGGGGTGCAATCAACACAAAATAACACATCCATTATAGTGTAGATACAGTATATACACTATATACAAAAACGTATGACCAACTTTTGGCAACCGTCTGTTGAGTACACACTTGGGGTTGTGCTTTTGGCCATATAGTGTATGTACACTGTATTTACTAACAACGTCTAGCCTTTGCTATCAGTTTTTGCTGTAATAACCATAAACATAAAAATGTTTTTAATAAAAATTATATGGTTATATAGAGATTAATAAGATTGAGCTACAAAGTTACATAATATTTGCTAGCTACTAGTGGCACATGCATCAGCAGTTTTATAATGTTTCCACAGAAACCACTTCATTACTGCTAAATCGTTCAGGCAAATCAATACGCAGTGTCAAAGGTTTTGATGGATCAGTATCTGTTTGATGAATCTCAACCTGACATTACTAAAGAAGATTCTACACATGAATGAACTAGACCCTATATCAATAACTAGTGCAAGGCACCATGCACACGCACACACTCTTATGCACACCTACGTGGAAGCTAGTGTACTGTCATTATGTATGTTCTTGCAGAGCATTGATCTATGAGATTGCAACTCTACTTGCTGTCCTATAGTACCATATAGTATCTGAACATGATACATGGTATCTGTACTATAACAGCTGCATTACATAGCAGACTTAAATCTCTTGGAACCTTTTGGAATGAATACTTTTTCATTCATACTTGTTTGTTTAAAAGACGTGGACATGGTACTAAAATGTCTATGTTTAGAAACCAAACTAGCTTGCGGTTTGATACCGAACACTATACACCGAACACCCGCTTGCTACGTTTATTTGACTTTTACTAAATGAAAATAAATATTGTTGGGATATAATCATGATGAGCTGGAAGCTTGAGTTGAAGCAACACTGCCAAAAACAACAACAACAACAACAACAACAATGACAGTATCAGCAGATGCTTGTGCTGTCACTATAAAAACATTCCTGATACAGCCATATTGGATGTACTGTCCAGAGCTCCATGATAACAGACTATGCCCATTCAACATATCCTGACGCATACACACCCTTGTTTTGCTATCTTCGAGAGAACCTTAAACATCACACAAAACATTCTGCATTTTTACATTTTTAAAACATTTTTAAATTACATTAAAACATTGTGTAGTATGTTTTTAAAGCTATTTTACTTATGGGGACTCATGAAATGCCCCCATAAAACATGCTTAGGTCGTAATACCAATCTAATTAACGTGTCATTATACACATTTGTGTCCTCATAAATTCATGAAAACAAGTCACACACACACACACACACACACACACAAATCACTCCTTAAACACACTGTCAGTCTTGCTGTGTGACTTGGTCTATGTGGCTAGATGGTGTGATATGCTGTCTACAGAGATAATCAGATTCACAGCTCTGATGGATATCAGAGTAGAGAGTGCTGTTTGATGGCGAGACGTCGGGAGGGACTTAATTAGGAGCGGCAGATCTAAGACGCAACAAGGGACAGGCAGCCCTATTTACCTGAGTATTACAACTCAGCGGCAAGCACACCGTGGCTCTTAAGGCAGAAATTGCATTATGGGGATGTAATGTGGTGCGCTTCTTGTCAAAACAGCTGGCCGCAACCTCAAGAGGCTGTCACAATTCCGATGGCTCTTACTATGCGAGGCAGTTTGAAAACAGAAAGCAATTCTCACTCAAAGGAACTGAAATATCAAGAATGATGGCGTACCTGATCTGCAAGCAATATCAACATCCTTCTCAAAGTCAGTCTGAGGAAACCGCAAAAAGGTAGTTTTAGTTACCAAAAGTGACAGAAGGGGTACATTTGTACATTTTGTTTGTATACTGGCATCCTTATTTTTGAGTAATACTAATTAACTATTAATTACCATGAGCTGCGCATGACCGTTTTGGAATGATCCACCCGAATCACCATTTCCGTCTTCTTGACGGTCAACAACTCGACACTTGACTGCTTCTTGAACCTAAAGTACCATATAAACAGAGGTCAAACATGACAGAAATTACAGACTGAAACACTTCCCAGGATTTTATTCATCTACAGTTTTGCCCATGTTTGCACACCTCTCTGCGTAGAATGCAGTGCACCATCACAATGACAAAGCCCTCAAGGGAATCAAAGATGGCGAAGAGAATCTGGAAGAGAGCTGAGCGGCGGTCAGTGATGGCTAACACTGCAGACATCCAGGTGAGCGCTAAGAGTGGTAGAACCACACATGAACTCCACAGAGATGCCCTGCACGAAAAAAGGAGAAATATACATCATTCAAAACTACACTCAAAACATTTTTTCAACAAATTTTCAACAACGCATCTTTACTTTTGCTGTCTTTACTCTTCCTAACTTTACCACACACTACAAATACACAGTTTTTCATTTGTAGCTCTATGGAGCATTCATTGCTTCAATTTATTCATTGTAAAATATACAACAGGAAATACTAATACAGTGAGGCCTCGACTTACGAGTGACCCAACTGACGAGTTTTTTGAGATACGAGTCGTCTCTCGGCCGATTTT
>JAOUQX010000036.1:9123916-9135193 GCA_028566295.1 Liobagrus marginatus
TATAAAATGCATGATATGTAATATATATTAATAATATTACGACTAGATAACAATCTAGTAATAATATTACAGTGCCATGTCAACGTTTTTACACAGTGAGGGGCTAATTATGTACGTTACTAAAGAAAGTTCATATCAAAGTTTACCTGCACCTCACCATATCAAAGAGATTTACTGAAAATAACTACACTGATCATTAAAATCAGTTTGAGCTACTTACACTTTATTCATGTATTATTTAAATTATTTTTTATTATTTAAATTACATAAATTATTTATTAATTTTAAACATTACATAACATTTAAGTTAAGAGCCACGTCACGGAACGGATTAAACTCGTAAGTCGAGGCCTCACTGTATATCCAAGCCTTATTTTGTGTTAAAGTTGTTCTGAATGCTCTGAAGGTGTACTGTAAGTGTGCTGTAGCTACACAAAGCATGTCTAAAGCTAGCAGTAATGTTTGTTACATTGTAAGAAAAATACTACCAGTGACAAGTGAATTGCCAGTTTAGACATAGGGTGGGAGAGAGATAAATAAGCTTTGCCACCACAAGTGGCCTCATGCCTCCACTCCAGTTTACGCAGAAAGTGATTCTGAGAGTAAGAGTGCGAGAGAACACATAATGTCAGTAAAAGAATAGTACATAGGCAGAGTAAAAAGGCAGTCACAATGATGATGAAGTAATATACTACACTCTACAAATACATGCGAATTTGTAGACCCGTACACTATATGGACAAAAGTCTTAGGGCACCTGACCACCACATCCATATATGTGTGTGTTATTGTTTTTTAAAACATCCTATTCTAGATTTAGTGTCACTCTTACTTTTCATTGGATATTCCAATTTAGCTACAGTAGTATCAGTGAGTTAGCCCTGCGATTAACTGGCGATTGTCCTGGGTGTACCCCGCTTCACGCCTTAAGTTAGCTAGGATAAACTCCTGCACCCCACCGACTCTGAACAGGATAAGCGGTTGACAATGAATGAGTATCAGTGCATTCAGGCATTGTAACATTCCAGTCGCGTTCTCCCGAATACTGAGCGCTTCCGGTTCACCGACACGTCACTTCCGAGTGACGTCATTCGCCGCCGCATCACTTCCGGGTTACGCCCTATATAAGCAGGCTCAGAACGCCATGACAGCGTGAAGCATTGTGTGGGATATTGTGAATACGCTGTTGAACTAATTCTTTGCTATTTGTTGCTCTTTTCACAGAGGACTCAATCCAAACCTTAAAAGCTGCTGCTGCTCCAGCCTCTTTTTGCGCCGCCTTGCGCCGTTCAGGAGAGACACTCTGTTTACCTGCGCTACTGCGCCGTGATCCTCTGGGACCTCCTCAGTTTGCTTCTTTGTTGTAGTTCCTTCGTTTTGTGCTCCTCTCCTGCTCTCCTGTGTTACTAGCAATAAACCTAAGTTCTGTTATACTGCAATTGGATCCACTACTGTTTTTGATTCCTTATGCTCATGCTCCCCCGTTACAGAAATGCTTCACCTTGCATGATGGATCCAGCAGACCCAGCTCACCTGCAGAATATCATTGCTCACCAAGCTGAGCACATCAGAGAACTACAGGCACGCCTGGACACCTTTGGTGCGGCGATGGCTAACCCCACCCAGCCCACCCAGCCGAATCACGGAACACACGGGCCTATGTCAGCGCCTGAAAGGTTCGACGGCACAGCAGGGCAATGCGCGACCTTCCTGCGACAGCTGGACATCTTCCTAGAGGCACAGGGAAACCAATTCGAGCATGAAAACGCCCGATGCGCATTTTTGCTCTCTTTACTCACAGGCAGAGCAGCTACATGGGCTACGGCCGTTTGGGACGTCGAAAGACAGGTGCGTAGAGACTATACCTACTTTACACGATGCCTGCATGATGTGTTTCAGTACCCAGCGGAAGGCAGGGATCCGGCGGCTCAGCTACTGGAGCTCCGTCAGAATGGGCAGCCAGCGGCCGACCACGCCATTGGGTTTCGCACCCTTGCCGTCCAGAGCGGGTTTAACGGTCCCGCCCTCAAGGCGCTATTTCAGGCCAGCCTTGACCCCGCCCTCCAGCGAGAGCTGATATGCAGAGCAGAAGGCCTAGAATATGAGGAGCTGGTTACCCTAGCAGTCCGAATGGACAATCTGATTCGGGCACAGGACTGCCCCACCCCCTCTAGGGCTTTCCGCCTACCACCCCTGCAGAAGCCATGGCCCCGGCAGTACGGAGAACCGATGGAAATGGGGGCCGCACGGATAACTCCGGCGGAACAACAGCGACGATCGCAGGAGCAACTCTGCTACTATTATGGAAAAGGGGGTCATGACTACGCACGGTGTCCCGCCAAGACTTCCCGGCAAGTAAGTTCCACTTCTCACTTCTCTCAGTTATGCATAAATGTACAAATAAAAGTTGCTAATAAGGAACAGTCTCTCTCAGCTTTGGTCGATTCAGGGGCAGCAGCTAATATCATGGATATAGGTCTGGCTCACAGACTAGGAGTACAGATAATAGAACGGTGGCCTCACGTCCCAGTCACCACCGTGGATGGAAACCCCATAGGGAGGGGCACAGTCACGCACCAGACCGCACCAGTCAGACTGAGAGTAGGGGTGTTACACGTGGAGGAAATCTCCTTTGTCCTGATGGATGCGACACAAAACCCCCTCATCCTGGGCTATCCCTGGCTGGCCACACACGAACCTCAGTTTTCCTGGGGCACAAGAGAGCTCACTCAGTGGTCGCCGCGTTGTGTTCAGTATTGCCTCCAGGGCATACCTCACCCACCACCGCAGTCCAAGCAAGCGCCAAGGAGAAATAAGCGACAGCAGAGGAGCCGCTCACAGCCTTCAGTAATTCCAGCCAAGGGGGACACGGCGGTCACATACCTCAGGGCCGTCACACTGCCTCCCTTGGCGCCTCCCCTCCCGGAGGGCGTGTTCGAGGAGTATACAGCATTTGCTCAGACCTTCAGCGAGGGCGAGGCCAAACATCTCCCGCCCCACCGTACCTATGATTGCGCCATCGATCTGCTACCAGGCGCTACCCTCCCCAGAGGAGGAGTCTACCCGTTGTCAGTGGCCGAGACACGAGCCATGGAGGAGTACGTAACCGAGGCACTGGAACAGGGGTTTATCAGGCCGTCCTCCTCGCCGGCAGCATCTACTGTAGCTTCTTCTTTGTGGGCAAAAAGGTTGGTGGCCTCCGGCCGTGCATAGATTATAGAGCACTGAATGCCATTACTGTACGAAACCGGTACCCCCTTCCGCTCATACCGGTGGCTCTAGAGCAGCTGAGAGGCGAGGTGTTTCTCCAAACTAGACCTCAGGGAAGCATATAATCTCATTCGGATCAGAGAGGGGGACGAGTGGAAGACGGCGTTCACTACAACAAATGGCCACTATGAGTACCTGGTCATGCCGTATGCCCTAACGAATGCCCCATCCGTATTCCAGAGCTTCATCAACGATATACTAAGGGAATTTCTGGGGCGATGTGTCATTGCCTACACAGACGACATTTTAATCTACTCACGCACCTGGCAAGAGCACATAGCACACGTCCGAGCAGTATTGTCCCGCCTACAGGAGAACCACCTGTATGTCAAAGCGTCGAAGTGTGAGTTCCACGTCATCAGCACACGATTCCTGGGATATATCATCAGCAGAAAGGGGGTCGAAATGGATGACGCAAAGGTCAACGCAGTCATCAACTGGACACTTCCCGCCACCATAAAACAGCTACAACGCTTCTTGGGCTTTGCAAATTTTTACAGGCGGTTCATAAAGGGTTACAGCACAGTGGCCGCCCCATCACGTCCCTTCTGAGGGGACAGCCACGAAAGCTGACATGGACGGAGGAAGCACGCAGGGCTTTCAACCAACTAAAGAACTGGTTCACGTCAGCGCCCATCCTTAAGCAGCCAGACCTGGATCAGCCATTTACAGTAGAGGTCGACACCTCGGACGTCGGCATAGGTGCCGTATTGTCACAACGCCAAGGAAACCCTCCTAAGCTGTTTCCGTGTGCCTTTTTCTCTCGCAGATAGACGCCCGCTGAGCTCAACTATGATGTCGGGAACAAGGAGTTGCTGTCTGTCAAGGCCGCCTTGGAGGAGTGGCGGCACTGGCTGGAGTGGGCGAAGCACCCGTTCGTAGTCCTCACGGACCATAAAAATCTGGAATACATCCAGAGAGCCAAGAGGCTAACACCAAGACAATCCAGGTGGTCACTCTTCTTCGAGCAGTTTAACTTTGTGTTTTCTTATCGTCCAGGGTCAAAGAATGTCAAGGCCGACGCCCTGTCCCGTATGTAGGACCCAGAGGATGCGCTTACAGACCCGCAACCGTTTATCTCCTCAACCCTCATAGTGGCACCGATTCAGTGGGACCTTATGGAGCAGGTGCAAGCAGCACAGAGAAGGGGAAGGTCCGCGCCGGGACAGCCAGCAGATAAGTTGTATGTGCCCAGCCGTCTCAGAAAACAAGTATTGCACTGGGTACATGACTCACCAGCCACAGGACACCCAGGGGCAAACCGCACCCAGGCCCTCCTTCAACGCTCCTTCTTGTGGCCCACCCTACCTAGAGATTGCCGAACGTTCGTGGCCTCATGCCACCCGTGCGCCCAGTCACGGTCGTCACGCATGGCGCCGGCAGGGCTGATCCGACCGCTACCCACACCCCACCGCCCGTGGTCCCACGTGGCGCTAGACTTCATGGTTGACCTACCATTATCACAGGGGAACACAGCCATACTGGTGGTGTTAGACCGGTTCTCGAAGACATGCCGACTGATACCAATGCCGGGCCTACCCACAGCAACAGAAACTGCCCAGGTACTGTTCGAACAAGTATTCAGAGTCTATGGGCTCCCCGAAGACATCGTCATGGACAGAGGATCACAATTTACGTCACAGGTATGGAAGGCGTTCTGTAAAGGTCTAAACATAGCAGCTAATTTAACCTCTACATACCATCCACAGGCCAATGGGCAGGCGCAAAATTCTCTAACACACTCCTCTACAGGAATGACACTGTTCCAGTGTGTCCTGGGGTAGCAGCCGCCCCTCTTCCCCTGGTCAGGGGACCAGTCCGATGTCCCAGCAGTGGATGACTGGATGAGGCGAAGCCAACAGGTGTGGGAGGGGACCCACGTGAGACTCCGGCGAGCCTTCAGTCACAAAAGATCAAGGGAGACAGGCGTCGTCATCAGGGGCCACCATACCAGCCAGGCCAGTGGGTGTGGCTCTCAACAAAGAACCTCCGCCTCAGCCGCCCCTGCAAGAAGCTCAGTGAGCGGTACACCGGTCTATTCAAGGTCATAAAACAGGTTAGCCCTGTCACATACCGCCTGCAACTACCTAGTAAAAGTCGTATTTGCTCCTCCTTTCATGTATCTCTGCTCAAGTCCGCACCAGGTCCTCAGGCGAGGACGGCCATTCCCCCGCCTCCCTTGGAGATTGATGGAACACCAGCGTATTTGGTGGACAGGATCCTGGATTCAAGAAGGAGGAGAAAGGGGTTGCAATATCTGGTGAGCTGGGAGGGCTACGGCCCGGAGGAACAATCCTGGATCCCTGCCAACGACATCTTAGACCCTGCACTGGCCACCGAATTCCACAGAACACACCCGAACCGCCCGGGGCCCCGGCCTAGGGGTCGGCCCAGGAAGGCAGCGCCAGAAGGCGCTCCTCAGGGGGGGGGGATATTGTAACATTCCAGTCGCGTTCTCCCGAATACTGAGCGCTTCCGGTTCACCGACGCGTCACTTCCGGGTGACGTCATTCGCCGGCGCATCACTTCCGGGTTACGCCCTATATAAGCAGACTCAGAACGCCATGACAGCGTGAAGCATTGTGTGGGATATTGTGAAAACGCTGTTGAACTAATTCTTTGCTATTTGTTGCTCTTTTCACAGAGGACTCAATCCAAACCTTAAAAGCTGCTGCTGCTCCAGCCTCTTTTTGCGCCGCCTTGCGCCGTTCAGGAGAGACACTCTGTTTACCTGCGCCACTGCGCCGTGACCCTCTGGGACCTCCTCAGTTTGCTTCTTTGTTGTAATTCCTTCGTTTTGTGCTCCTCTCCTGCTCTCCTGTGTTACTAGCAATAAACCTAAGTTCTGTTATACATTGCTTTTTTTTAGATTGCACATCTGATGTGGATCCAATTGGATCCACTACTGTTTTTGACTCCTTATGCTCATGCTCCCCCGTTACAGGCATGTAGTGGTAGTACACTTCATAGAAAAGTTGTTCAGTTAGGTTGAGGTGAAGACTATGTAGGACATTTTTTTTATTATGATTTTTTATACCATCCATAACACACAATGTCTACATGGCATTTGGGCTTTGTGCACAGTCGCATTGTCATCCTAGAAAAAGATTTGAGCTTCTTATTTACAGTGAAAGAATAATGTAATTCTATAACTTACCAAGGCATTCTAGACAAATGTTTGCTTCCAATAGTGTGCCGCGTAAAGTGTCCACACACTTCTGGACATATAGTGTATAATGTATGTAGTGGATGTCTTGGTGGAAGTCATATTGATTGAGCAGATTGAACACAATAAGGAAGAACACAATGACCACATGCCTTAAAGCTGTTTTTGAGAAAGCATGCTGTGACAAGGGCGCCTCATCACATTCTAATTTCTTTCACAAATATTAACTCATTAATCATTGCACCTGTCTGTTAGATTTTAATTTTGCAACAAACCCATTTCCAACCCCACTGTCCTTCTCTTCAATCTGCACCTTGATTGCATTTTAGTATTTTCATCACACTGTGACTTTGCTAGTCCTCCCTCACTCTTTCTCTAATTATTCTTGTTCTTGTCACCATGCACTGTCTCTCCCTTCACTCATTTAGGAACAATGGAAAAAAGGATTTTACTTATAGGTTATGTGCATTTATCCATTTAAATGCAAATGCTCTAGCCAATGCAATATATGTACTCTTTCTGTTTCAATCAAAAGGTATAAACAAAAGCACAGGGATGAAAGGGTAAGGCATGAACTGAAAACAGGACGGAGACAGGGCTACACAGGCACAGGATTGCACCAAATGATGCTACTGTTTCTCTTAGTTACTCTTATTCTGTCACTCTTTTCTTTGGTCCCACTCTATCCATTCTATTTGGCTTTTCTCTGTATGCGATATACATGGTCCTCCAATTCTGATTGGTTGTGTGAGTGTGGTAGAAGGACAGCAGTGAATGTTATAGATTGTGGTCTTCTCACTAGCAGTACAGAGGCAGTGCCAAGTGAACTTTTCCACTATGACACTTGAGTGGCCTCTAAGACAAGCTTCTCAAAATCACTTGCACTTGTCTTCCATTTGAGTGTTAGTCTCTCACAGCAGACAGGGCAAAGAGAGAAAATAAGGGTTTGTGAGATTGGATCAATGAGAGAAAGTCTCTTACCCGTCACTCTCATCCCAGGAAATGCATGTTTGGTTGGTTGTGTCCTGTGTGAAAAAAATAGAAAGGGACAGTTAATACCTTGTGTCACTGAACTAAGCAAATTAGTCTTGGGACAATGTATATTGTTAAAAGCACTTTATAAATAAAACTGAATTCAATTGAATTCTCTCTAATTGGCAATTATTCTTAGTATTGTGTAATATAAATGAACAAGAAATTATTTTATTTATTTAAATGATACATAAATATTGGCTGCAGATTATAAACCTGTTTTAGCTAAAATGTCAATGCAAGAGTAGTGGGTGGAATATCTCAGCAATATCAATCTATTTTATTTTTTATTTTTATCAGCATGTAGCTTTTTATCGGCTTGTACCTTAGCATAAGCATAGGTACAAGCCAACACGGTGATATTGCTTTTAGTTCATACAATTTAAATAAGACATTTGAAGTCACAACCAAATAAGCCACAACTACCTTATGTCATGGTCTCTAGTAGACAAAATAAGTAATACATGGTAAAATCAGTATCACGTTTTCATTTTCATGTTCCACTGACAAGCTTTCATCATTAAGCCAAAAGTAAAACTTAAGGCTAAATGTATCATGACACCTGACTGGGACATCTGACCGTGTTTTTTGAGCAAGCTATTCCAGAGTTAGTCTCTGTTTTACTCATATAAAATCCTTGACGCTTTTGTAAATACTTTCCACTAGATGGCTGTAAGGATTTGCTTATTCAGCCTCAAAACTTTAGTGAGATCAAGAACAAATATTAGGTGAGGCGATTTGGGGTGCTTTCAGCATTCCAGGTGCTAGGTAGGCTTGAGGTCAAGGCCCTGTGCAGAACATTCAGGATCTTCCAATCCAACCATAACAAAAGGTTTCTTAATGGAAGACAGAAACGATGTGCTGGAACAGAGTTTTGACAAATGTTGGCTATGTAGTTTATTTTACTGAAGAGTAGCATTTGCTATGTCTGATTAAGTTTCAAAAATTGACTGTAAAAGTTTGCTTATAGGAAATATAGACATTCTTGGAATTCTGCACAGCCATTCAAATAAATGCACCTGTATTGTCTGTGTACAAATGGCAAATACATTTCTTGACATTTTAAAACCAGTGGACTGGCACAAACTTGCATTAATCGCTATAAACATTTCACATAATCAACTAGACTTTGACTCTGGCGCACAACTTAACAGTTATAATATGTAACATGCAGTGCACTTAAATGTAAGCAAAATATTATTAGTTAATAGAATTAAAGCAAAACAAATGCAAAAAAAAAGGAAATTCTATCTGTTTAAACATAAAAGGTATATTAAGAATTGAAGGGATACACCTTACTTGTTTTATAAGAATTTAATGATCTAACACATTTTGTATTTATGCTCCTGGCAAGCAGTCAGGCAAAGAAAGCTATTAAAACCAAACTAGAAAATGGATTGTAATTGTGCATGAAATTACTGACCAGCCTTCTTATTTTTTCTTTTTTTCCTGTAAAGATTCTACACAAAATAGATTACCATATTATTATTATTGGTTAATCATTGTCTAACCGTTTATCCTGTTCAGGGTTGTGGGGGCACTGGAGCCTATCCCAGATAACTTAGAGCATGAGGCATGATACACCCTGTAGCCAATTCACAATCAGCCCAATCACATGTGTTTGGAGGTGGGAGGAAACTGGAGTACCCTGGGAAAACCCACACAACCCTGGGCGGGAATCGAACCCATGACCTTCTTGCTGTGAGGCAGGCATGCTAACCATTCTGAAATATAATTATTATTAGGGGTCAACCCCCGTAGGGGCGAGACCCCTATTGTTTTCTTTCGCAAAGTTACGTCATACTTTCTTTTCCTCTTCAATGTGTTCCAATGTGAAGTACAATTTCTTCTAGGCAAAAAGTTATGAAATTTGACATTACAAGAGAACACAATATGATTGTAGCAGACAATGGTACGGGACGGTATGGCCGCCTGAGGGCGCTAAACACCGCACGTAGATTTACTGTCACGATTTTTGTTCACTCACACGCACGCGCATACAGAGCACTCTCACGTTCATTGAATAAATCACGCGCACCTGTATATGTTTTTGCACTAATCATGGGGAGTATAAGTAAGGCATGCTGGAGTAAAACCAGCGTAGTTGTTTGATTGTACATGGTGCTGGATAGTTATTACGGAGAGTTTCCTTGTTTTATGTTTTCCTTGTTCCAAATAAAAGACTATGTTTTCCAAGCCTGCGTCTGGGTCTCGATTTGCATCCACATCACGGCTTGCGAACCGAACACAGCCGTTCAGATCTGCAAAGCCATTACAATGATATGATACCACACCTTCTTTAAGGTTTCTAGGACCAATGAGTCAAAAGTTATTTAATATAAGATATTGGAAATATTGAAATAAAACTGCGTTACTAGTAAACTCCACCATGCCATCGCAGCGTCACCACGGCAACTTAATCCAGCACGCTAAAGGTAAACACAGCAGTGTTTCAGTTTATAAACCAAGTATGTATTTTGTCTACAACAAGCTATAAACATTAAAAAATAACCTGGAAGACGGTAGGATAAAATTAACAAGTTATTCCGTTTAGTTATAATGTGTATTTAATGTGTATTTGACGTGTATTTAACATGTACTTAGCGTGTATTTAAGTTATGGATTAAGCTTTAGCTTAGAGCTTTTGTTTAGCGCATTCGTCATTCGTCATTCGTCACATGCTAATAGTTATTTTATAAACACACGTAAATAAATGCCCTTACCTTCATTACTTCTGAAAGTATTAATTCTGTATAAATGTTGAATACCCTGGGTGTTGCGCTGGATCAATCTCAAATAATACTCGCTTACTTGTCCAAGTGCACTACATAGGATATGCAAAGTATACTCCACCTGAGGCCTACATAGTACATTAATACAGGATTTTGGATAGAGCCGTATATTCTTCACCGTTTCTTTTCACTTCTAGTAGCCCTTTATTGCCACCTCCTGGTTGCGAACCGACTTAAATCTTAATTATGGTTGTGGGGGGTAAATCCTTTATTACTACAAAGACTAAAATTGGGCTTGACCCCAATAATTGCTGCTTGCAGCTATATTTATTATTATTATTATTATTTTTATTATTATTATTATTAGTAGTAGTAGTAGTAGTATTAGTATTAGTATTATTGCTGTTGTTGATTAAGTAACATTAATTTAAAGTTTAAAAAACAAACGTTCAAACAGTATGCACGTTTTTTTAATTCTGTGTGCATTTCATCTGATTTAGTTTGCAGTTCAGAGTGCCTTACGTTGTAAAGGTGTGAGAACTCAATCTCCACTGGGGCAGACAGAGAAATGGGAGTGGGTTTGATCGTTACAGAGATCACCTTGGAGTTCAACACGGTGCTGTTTCTGTGAAGACAAAGTGAAAAGAAAGTGAGTGAAAGTGTGAAGGAGACCAAGGAGAGACTGACCTTGATCTTTAGCCTGAGCACTGCCATACAGATTAACAGATTAGTATTACTTTAGAACTCGTTTTATGTATAGGAATATACTGTATACAATCTATAATAAAAATATAATCTAAATAAATACTGTATATCCATAAAACTGAACACAGTTACCCATCCCATTGTTTTTTCTGTAAACTTACACACACGCACGCACGCACGCATGCTGCACACACACACACACACACACACACACACACTTGTTTTGCTATCCTAGTGAGGGCATTCCATAAGCATAATGGTTTTTATAATGTACAAAACCTGACATTCTATCCCACTACCCTACCCCTACTCCTAAACCTACACATCACACACACACACACACACACACACACACACACACACACACACACA
>JAOUQX010000036.1:9155795-9171245 GCA_028566295.1 Liobagrus marginatus
CCATTGTTGATGTTTGTTTGTGTGCTGCCTCCATTGTTGATGTTTGTTTGTGTGCTGCCTCCATTGTTGATGTTTGTGTGCTGGCTTACTGAGAGTTGTTGCTATGGTAGCCAACCTTGTTTGTTTCTTGGTTTTGTTTGTCCTCTAACTGTTTGGCCTTTTGTTTGTTTGTTTGGTTAGGTGAAGGCAGCCTCCTGTTGCCACTGGAAGTGCTAGCTTGGCTAGTAGTTTATGTTCTTTGGTTTCAGTGTTTAATTGTGTGTTGTTTCATGTGAACCCCTGTTGGGTCATTGAACTGTCTCCTGCACATGGTTCCTTCTCTCCCTGCAATGTCTGTCCACAGTCACATGTTACAGAATGATCTGCTGTCCACCAAGGAACCATACAGCGCAAATACAGGATACCCTCATCCACTAGGCCGGCGTGCTCCAAGACTTACAGGCACAGGTGGCCGTGCTAGAACTCATGCTCCAGAGCGTGGCCCCCACAGCTGGAGCTGATACCAGTAGCCCTGCCCCCCAATTCTATGGTGCTCAGGAGGAGTGTGCTCCTTTTTACACCAATGCTCCAGGTATTTTGAAGCGCTTGCTTCATAATTTCTGCAGGAATTTGCCAAATGCAATGGCCTTTTTTTCCTGCTTGCTGGGCCTGCATTGGAGTGGGGCAACGCCATGTGGGTCCATGGTTAAGGTGGTCCTACAACTACTTTGTGCGGCAGATTCGTGAGCGGTTCGACCCTCCAACTCCGGCAACACCTCTAGTTCCCAGCCCTTGCCCACGAGTGCAATCCAGGCCTGAACTACCCTGGATGGATGGGCAAGGTGCTGGATCGGCTGCTCCGTTGTCTGAGCTTTCCCAGGCCCTAAAAGACAGTGGTAAAACCTTGCCTGTCCCAGAGACCCCTACTAAGCCAAGCCAAACCCACGTTAGTGTCGAGCCCCAACCTCACCCCAGAACATGGTCCTGACCCTCCACCACTAAACACCCCTAACTTCAAGCCCCTAAACCCATGTTAGGACCAAGTCCTGACCCTCCATCACTAAACACCCATAACGTCGAGCCAAGCCCCTGAGCCCACATTGGTGTCAAGCCCCTGAACCCATGGTAGTGTCAGACCCCAGCCCTGATGTCACCCCAGAACCATGTCCCAACCTCACTCTGGTAGCCCAGGTATGACTTACGCCGACCCAAGAACTAGGTACTAGTTCCACAGCTGAAGGAAAAACCCCAGTCAAGGTCGCCGCTCACGCCTTGGTGCCCCTGCAGGCCCTGGTGCCACTCGTGCTCTTCTTCCTGGTCATGTGGGCACACCGATCAAGTCTTGTTCCTGCCAGCCTCATTGGCCCCATGCCTCCTCTCCATGGTCTCTGTGGTGCATCCATGTCCCCCATGGTCCAGGCCCACCGCAGCAACTCCAGGTTAGGAACACCCGGCGGTGTTCCTTTAGGGGGAGGGGGATACTGTAACAGTAGTACCGGCCCCTGCCCAGTAGAGGGAGCGCATCCCCCTGAACCATGGGCACAAACTCGCTTCCTGTTTTCAAGGTATAAAAGCCAAGGCTATGCCAGGGTTCAGCGTGGATCATTGTACATGGTGTGTTTGTTGATTGTGCCATGTTCTTGCCTCTGCCTCTCTGACCTTTGTGCAAGTATTACTCATGTGAAAAGCTAACTGTCATTGTTCATCTGCTAGCTACATTGTCGTTGTTCATGTGCTAGCCAACCTTGTTTGTTTCTTGGTTTTGTTTGTCCGCTAGCCGTTTGGACTTTTGTGTTAGTTTGGTTAAGGCAGCCTCCCGTTGCCACTGGAAGCATTAGCTCGGCTAGTAGTAGTTGTTTGGTTTCAGTGTTTAATTGTGTTTCATGTGAACCCCTGTTGGGTCAATAAACTGTCTCCTGCATATGGTTCCTTCTCTCTCTGCAATGTCTGTCCAGTCACACGTAAAAAAATTTATTTAGAACATGTCCATTCTATTTGTTTGTACTGTAAAGAGACAACACATGATTTACTAATTTCAGAATCCTAATCTAATAATTTGACACTGCAAATGTGTGCGCATTCACATGCATGTGGTGTGTTCTTGTATTCATAAATTTCATGGGTATTCTGCTGGTATTTTGACATAAGCACATATATGGGGACATTTCATGAGTCCCCATAAGTAAAATAGCTGTAAAAACATAAGCAATGTTTTATTAATAATGGAGATATGCAAAATGTTTTGTGCAATGTCTAGGTTTAGGGGTAGGGTAGGGGGATATGATATATAGCTTGTACACTATAAAAACTATTAGGCCTATGTAATGTCCTCACTAAGATAGCCAAACAAGTGTGTGTGGTGTGCATTCGTGTGTGTACAGAAGAGTAGTAATATTACCTGATATTAAGTATAAATAAAGGAAGACCACATTGTGTTGCCCTTGAGACCAACGTGTAAACTACTGTGTATCCTCTGTGTTAGCATTAAGTGTTCCTATGGAAACCACTCAGGCTCTGGTCCCATTTTTATGTGAGTTGAAGTATATGACATGCGACATTTCCATCTGTATGACCTTTTGGCTAAGTGAAAAAAAAGTTAACTCACAAATCAGCCTTAACTCACTCCGCTCGACCTGTTTGCGTTTCTCTTGCCTCTTACCACTTTTTTTTTTTTAAATCCACTTTTTTTTTTAAATCTCACTTTCTTACGTTTTCTTTGCCTGTTAAGCTCTGAATATGAATATTTCCCTGCAAGTGCTTCTCTGTAGGTTCATATGTGTGTGTGTGGAACATGTCTCCACCTCCAGAGCTATGACTCATGCAGAGAGGCAGGCTGAGAGACCACCTCCACGCACACACACTCAAACAGGAAAACAGAAACACACGCAGGATTGACTAGTAAAAAGGAGAGTAGATGCGATCATTAAGGAGTGCTCTCCAGGGTCCATTTTGGTGGCACTTAGCTAGTGTGCATGTGTGTGGGTCAGGTAACCCTACTGACTGGGCTGACTGCTTGATTGCCAGCTTTCCTAATGGGAAAGCATGTTTATGGTGGCTAATGAATACAAACACAATTTGCTTCATTTAGTTCTTATTTTAGATTTAATATTACATTTCAAAGTTCTGCACTTTTTCTGGGTCTCTGCTGAAATGAAAGCAAAATGATGTTGACCATGTTAACTGCTTTGCAGAAAAAGACCAGATTTTCCCCAAGTCACATGTCTTCTGTGTTATCACATGTTCAGATGAAACTTTGTGCATCTTACGGTTTTTCAAGAAAATAAGGAGTCAATGGGCAGCACAGTGGTTAGCACTCTGCCACCAACAACTGAAGCAAGAAGGGCATGGGTTCGATTTCCGCCCTGGGTGTTTCTGTATCGATTTTGCATGTTCTCCCCGTGCTTGCGTGGGTTTTCCCCAGGAACTTCGGTTTCCTACCGCCTCCAAACACGTGATTGGGCATAGGCGAATTGGCTACTCTAAATTGCCCATAGGAGTGAATGTGTGTGTGTGTGTGTGTGTGTGTGTGTGTGTGTGTGTGTGTGTGTGTGAATCGTTGTCTGTCTCTAAGTGTTAGTCCTGTGATTAACTGGTGATTGTCTAGCTAGGATATGCTCCGGTGCCCCCATGACCCTGAACAGGATAAGCTCAAGTTATCAGTAATTCAATTTTTTATTTAAAAAAGTTATCATTAGTGCTCTTAGATGAATGTAACTTCTAATGTATAGTCTGCATGCCAAATGCTCAAAACAGCACGAAAGTAAATGATTAATTAAGAAATAATTTAATTCTTTGGTACACAAAAACATTCTACTGCAAACAACTGTGTGCTCCCAACTTTGTGCTAACAGTTTGGGGAAGACTTGTGGATGTGCTGGTGAGGTGTCCACATAGTGTGTGTATTTACTGACAGTGCCTGGTAGTGTTGTGTCTACCCATCCTGTTAAAAATCTCTGAAATTGTTTTTACCCTATAGCTTTTTCCTGAGACTGATTAACTGAATTGGATAATCTTAGTAGCTAAATTGGCTTTACACTGTCACTGGATGATGCTGTTGGAAGTTCAAGGTGACCTTATCAAATGTCATGCTTGTTTAGCCAGGTCTGTGCTTTTAGTGTCTTACTGTAATTAATGCAAAAACATGTCTGCTACTCTGAAAAAATACAAATGAAAACGGATGACAGATTTCATTTTTTTCTTTTTTACTATAAGCTGATAGAGGAAAAATTGAGACTAATTATGAAATACTGAATAGAATCAGAGAGATTGCGGGAATGCCATGAAAAGATACGACCACCCATCAAGAAAGTACCGAAATTCTTGCAGCATTCCTGAGCCGAGCACAGCTTCCTTTCCAGTACCGATGAGCAATGTGCTCTAATAGCAAGCTACACAACACAAAGTTTCCATTTGCTGATCTAATGAGTATTTATAGCTGAAACTGAATAGCTTTCTTCATAATACACACAAAACCATGACACAAACACACTCAGTTCTTCATGCTTCGAACACACAGCTGGGTCAGTGCTTTATCATCGGATGTAAAGAAGCAGCAGTAAAAATCCTTAATTAAAACATGAATTTTTAATGAGCCCTGGGGTTGTGGTGAAGACCAGGGAGAGAGAAAATAAGCACTAAGGCGTCATCCCTCAGAGAGAAACAGAAAGTGAGATGAAGAGAAAGAAAAAAGAGGGAGAGAGGCTGTTCATCTAGCTGAGATAAGCGCTGTGTTCATCACTCGTTGAGGACAGGCAGTTGAGCTGTCTACGCAGTGCGCTAAAGAAGAATGCCCCAGGTGGCCAAGCAATCCCACAACACACCTCCACACTGAGTGGTGCCCTCACAACCATTTTGAGACACCTACACTATATCTGTCCAGATTGTGTGTGTGTGTGTGTATGAGAGAGAGAGAAAGAGAGAGATAGATTGCAACATGCACAATAGCTTGAAGATTCGTAGCTCAGGATTCCAGCCGCTTAGTTCTTTAGGGACAGGTTTAAGAGAAAACTTCTCTTTCAGAGCTTAGCTGTATCAAGCTAAATACAGTTCATACTGGCTACAAAAGACATTAACACAATGCACATTTATCTTACTTTACCAAAACCTCCACAAAACATTTGACCAGAATACAGAAGAAGGTTTATCATCACCGCCTCTTCGAAACGTGCTTTATTCCTCTGTAGCCACGCTCAACCCCACAAACTCACTTTTTCTTCAATCAGTCTTTCCAGCTTAGGCAATAATCTGTTTCTGCTCTGAGCTATTGAGTGTGTAATGAGTCTCCTCGTCCTCTATGATGCCTCTGAGCAATGGGTCACACTCAAACAACAGACACGCCTTTAGAATTTTAATGAGGAAAGTGCTCGCTCACGCCCTACTCTAATCTTTTTTTATTTTTTATTTAATTTTTTTTACTCTTTCTCAAGCCAAGCATTTTTGCTAGAGGCTAGAGTCCAGGCTCGACTGATTGGGTCGGTGTGAGACAAACAGCTTGCTATTAATTCTCTTGTGGGCAAGCACACAGAGACAGAGCCCAGGGGGTTGCACTGTACTGATAAACCACCTGCCTGCCATAAGTCATTTGTTATTTCCTCTGTTGCTTGGCACTCTCTCGTCTCCAAAAAAATGGACCTTCATGCCACATTAATCAATTATTTATTCATGCTATCTCCTTCTCGCTGTATCTATCAATCTCAGATGACATCCATCCATTCATCTGCCCATTTATCCATCTAAGTGACCTTGTCCTTGTCAAATATGTATCATTTACCTTCCTCACACACAACAAAATTTACCTAAAAATGTTGACCTATAAAAAATCATCTTTTTAAACGACTACGTGGATAGAGAAGTAAAATAAGGCACGGCAGATTAGATGACAAGTCACTTTATGCGGTCACAGGGGGCAGAAATCTTCTCTGGTATCTTTGCAGCAGTATTAGTAAAGGTTAAGTTTCCAACCTGTATCCACTCTTTTAGGAGAAATCAGAGCATAGCAAAGGATTCAGACTAGTCAAGAGTACTTTCCTTTCCCATCCTCAAATCCCCCAGTGCAGCGCCATCCCTATCCTGTATCATACCGGGAGGCTGTTTGCCAAAGAGATGCTCCCTCAAGTCCACCTGATATCCCCAGCTGAGCCCTCCTCCCTCCATGTGGCGCCAAGCATCCAAGGTCACCCAGCCATGACACATCAGCTGAAATGTAAAACCGCTATATCTGCCCTTCTCTGTTTTTCTCTCTTGATCTCATCTCCTCTGTCTCATTACATACATTATTGCACATAAAGAATAGAAAGCAACACCGTACATTTTATGTACAGAATGCTTCCTTTGACACTAATGATAGGCTTTTTCAAAGATAATTGACATATAGAATATTGTGCCTCATGTGAATAAACCGGCATTTAACATTTCTTTAATTTAAAAAACATAAATTTTTACTATTCTAAAAATAATACTTATAGCAATACCTTGAGTGAAACTTATAATCTTAGAAAATGCATCTCTTATTGTTTGTTTCTTTTTGCATTAATACTTATGCTGACATTAATGCTGGGTTTCACAATGTTATGCAAAACCGGATAATCCGTGCTAGATCAAATCCAGAAAAGTGTCATCAATATATATGTTTCAACGAACGGGTGAATGTGCAGCTATATTGTAATGACAACAAGGCCATATTAATGAAAAAGATCTGCAGCTATTAGCTACAAACTCACCACTGCTATCTGTGTCAGATGGTGTTCCTTTCACAGTGAGATAACAGTTCTCTAGGTAGATGCCATCTCTGTAGCATCCATTACCTTCTTTGTCATGTAGTGGCGCGAGCTCACATTGGCAGGGAATCTGCATGATGCCGCAGGGCCGGTTGGAGGTGCTGTAAGTCAAACAGTCCTCCAACCACTGGCACAGCATCTGGCAGGCGGCCATGCTGGGGTTTCGCTTGCCCACAACCAAGTACTCCAACTTAAACTCCCCATTCCTTTTTTCTGAACCTGAACCCACTTTTGCTTGTCCTTTTCGAATCTGCAAGAATTGTTTCCCTGCTTCCAAAAAGGCCATGTGGGTAGAGACTTCGCACAGTTTCATTACTTCATCAAAGCTTTCCATGCCCAGGTAGGTACGTGTGGTCTCCAGAAAGGAGTCGTATTGAAAGGTGCGATGCTGCCGGGGCACACACTCTTCTGTTGGCTTGGTAATTTTAATGAAAATAGTGTAGCGCCTTGGGTCTGGATTCTGCAGTGTCCAGGAGCAAGGAGCAGTAGGGAAGGCAAAAGAGGAAAAGAAAAAACCAAAAAAGCGGTTCTGGACTAGTGTGGAGCAGGTGTCTGACTCTGGGCCAGAGGGTGCAGCACTGAGACCACCCAGCCACAAGAGCAACAGGAGAGGGAGGAGCTGGAGTAAAAATGGACAGGTCCTTAAGACTTTGGATATCATGGTCATAGAGGCTGTCCAATGATAATAAGGGCTAAAGAGCAAGCTCAGTTTATCTTGTGCCCTGTCTTGAAGTTAAATGCCTCGTTGGGATGATAAACAACAATCTTCTGTAATGGGCCAATACCTGCTGTGTTTCTTTCCCAGGATGAGAATCAGCTTGGTTTCACTGATAGAGATTGATGTTAATGCTGCCTTCGGTCTTGACAGATCTGTAGGATAAAGTATACAAAAAAGTTCAAGTTCATAAAAAAAGCAATATGAATTAAGATGTCAAGAAAGTCACTGAATTATCATTCAGAGAAAGAGAAAATCTGAAATGTAAAAGCTTGCAATAAATATGGGCATAGACATATATACTTCAGGTTGTAATAAAATATAATTTGACAGACTATGTTGTAGAGTAAGAATAGAACTCTTGAAGATCTGTTTAAGATGTTACTCATGACAAAAAAAATTCATTTAAAGCAGCTACTAAATAGCACCCTCCCATATGTCATCTGTGAGCCTGATATTTCATCCAATTATAGCACAAATAATTAAAAAAAAAAATTTAACACCTGCAGTCAATCACTACCGCACTGCATTTGGCGCTTGGCAAAATGATCAATAACCTCAATCTTTGCAGAATCATTAAGCTAAAAGCAAATGTACCGGCTTTTCACGCCTGTGTGTCACCACTCCCACTGACAATTCAATAACTCCACAGCATATATTGGGTATAATGGCTAGCAAACGATGGTACATGTAATGGAGGTTATTGCTAGCAGTGAATATAGAAGACGGCCAAACAGAAGGCAATTGAGCACACGGAAGCAAGCTGCCAAAACAACTGTAAAGACTAAGGAGCCACTGCAATCACACACCACGTGGGATTCTATTCTGGATTAATCAGCATTTGCAAAAATCCTAATTTCCTCCACTTTTTCTTCAGTATGTGCTAAAATTTGTAGAAGCCATATGCATTTTCCAGCTGTGTATACATTAGAAGAAACGAACAATGTGCTATGGGAGTAAGACCAACATATCTAGATTTTTTAGCATCTATATTTCAAGAGTAATGTGAGTCAGAAATTAATACAATTTCTTGGCGGTCATTTAAAAAGTTAAAACCTCGGACATGCACAAACCCAATGGTGTTTTGGTTGTACTGTAGTTAAACAGTAGCTAAACCATAATTTTTTTTTTAAAAGCAGTACTAAACCTACTTATCCATAAACACTTTCTTTAATGCAAATACCAGGCCATTATTCCCCTGGTAACAGAGGTGAATGACCAGTGGCAAGCACCCCGAATTTGGAAAAAGGGGATTGGGCTGAGAGTCAACATATCTGTTGGGCTTGTTTCATTTCCTGAGAAGCCATGGTTCCCAGGAGGCAGGGACCTGGCACTGTTATGTGAATCCATGGTGGAAGCTTTGAGGTAAATGAGTGGGTGAAAGAAAACTACCCGCAGCATAGTATTTAAAAAAGACATTTAACAGTATATGTACCTGGAGTTACTGTTTTGAATCTTGGGCATTATGCATCCATGGGAGCAGACTTAAACCCTTATTAGTTAGTGTGAGTAAACTCTGTGAAAACAACTAACTGAATTATTCTGATACGTGGCTTATTTTTAAATGAGTTTATTTAGTCTTTTCAACCTGGCGGATGCTTCTATCTCATAATGCACAAGGAAGGCTCTCTCTCTCTCACTGTACGATGCTTGTATTAACATGAAATCACAGTGCTTACCAATGAGGAGTGGCTCACTAATAGTACACAGAGTGCATCTACTCAGTTCTCCATGCATCAAATCATGTAAATGTGTAGATGATCTCAAAGCTTGGTTACTACTGATTAATGGGCCACAACACTGTTGGAAAATTATGGTATGCAAAGTAATCTGCCTGTTTTGGCATTAATATTGACAAAGAATTTCACTTTATGTGTTAGCTTTATTCAATTTTAAGTTTAAGGTTCTTGAGGGCAGTCACTGAGAATGTCTAACTAGCCCATATTTTTCATAATTATTTTTCTCTTTTCTGAAGGCACTTGCAGTGAAAACAGGAATATTTCCCTGTGGGTATTGAATGGAACATGTCTATTTATTGGATTTGGTCTGTTATGAGTTTGAAAGTTTGGATAAATATTTGTTAATTTTAAACTACAAAAAAAAATCTTCGTACCACATATTATTATCATCAGAACATTTTTGTGAAAATGTCCTAAAACACCAATAAATATTACTCTCTATATAAATTTAACTATTTCATGATAAAACAGAATTATATTTTAGCAGACAGAGTGCATCTACTCAGTTCTCCATGCTTTGCATTAAATCGTGTAAATGGGTAGAGAATCCCATTTCATCTAACCATCTGGCTAGATGATCCCATATAAGTTTCAAATGATAAAACCATCACAGCCTTTGAGACTAATGTTTATAATAAAATAATATTGAACTGTATCATTTACAGTATTAACTGACATTAGGTATTGATATGGAAAAATTTTATCATGGAGTGTATGCTATTCAGGCTTGCCAGTAGCTCTCCATGGTCCTGAAATTTACTTGACCATTACTCGTAATCCATGTTATACAGAGTGAATAAATTTTGTTTAAAGATCTTAATTTTTCATTCTGTATTACCCTTTAGGAGCATAAGACATTTCAAAAAATGTTAATAAGACAAGAAACAATTCATACATATCATCCATCTGGCTTCTTAACAGCCCCTGGCTCTTTATATACCATGTTGCCTTTGTAAGCATTGGTGATGTTGGCACTCTAGTCCCCGAGTTGTCCTCAGTGTGAAGACAGATCTTAAAATCATAAGATTTTGCCCCATATTTTTAGTAGAACCAGTGCATAATTTTTTACAGTAATATCTAAAGGACTGTAGGCAGTTCTAATGCTTAGAAATAGCCATGTATTTCCAAAAAACTCTAGCAAATAAAAAAAAATATAGTCATTGATAGGCATATGATGGATTTCGCATGCGCCGTTTGGTTTCGCGAAAGAAAATTCTTACATTTTAAAATGATACTTGTTGATATTATGCCTGCCAATGGTATGAGAGGAACACAGTTTCACTCTCAACCAAACTAAAAAAACTCCTACTTGTAATCGCTGAATCGATGACTAGAGCCCTGAACTGAACTGTTTTCTTAATTCTGTTTTCACTGGTTTCTGCTCAGTAATGGATGCTCCAGCAAACATTCTAATATTTTATGTATTTTTCTCAACAGGGAGCTGCTATTAGGGGTATTGAAATCACTTTCGTTTTATGATCAGTGAAATCTGACTTTTGAAGTCCATGTTTTTAACATGGAAATTGACTGCTTTTTAAACTGTTGTCATGGGTTGATTTATTCATTCATTCTTTCATTGTTTAGCGCTTATCATGTTCAGGGTCGCTGGAGTCTATCCCAGCTAACTTAGGGTGTGAGGCGGGGTACAGCCTGTGCAGTCATCAGTTAATTGCAGGGCTAACACTTAGAGACAGACAACCATTCACACACACATTCACTCCTATATACAATTTAGAGTAGCCAATTCCCTATGTCCAATCACATGTGTTTGGAGATGGGAGGAAACCAGAGTACCCAGGGAAAACCCAAGTGGCGTACATGAAAACTCCACACAGAAAGACCATGGGTGGGACTCGAACCCATGACCATCTTGCTGTGAGGCAGGAGTGCCACCCCTTACATTTATTTAAATAATGTATAAAGCTAATTTGACTGTAAGGCAAATTAAAACATTTTGCATGCTACGTATGATAAAACTGTGCTAGATGTAGAGCTTTGTGAAGGACGGCCACTGGTAGGAAGCCTTTGATCTGTTTTTATGATTGATACAGACAGCATTTACAGGAACTGTTTTGCCAGTTTTAAGAAAATTGAACCATGATGATCAATGAATCCGTATCTGAACTACGATTTTTGCATGATTCCGAACCAAATTCCAAACGGGAAATTGTAAGGGTAAGATAGATAGATAATATATATAATTTTCAAGCCTGTTGGGGCCAGGCTTAAATGCAGGGCTCGATCACACATGCCTAGTCGTTGATCATCCGGGTAAAACTGACTCTGCAGAACCAGATACAATGGCTGTGAAGAAACGAGGCTGTAACATGATGGGACCCGGAAGCAGGTGGTATGTTGAGTCACACACATTCCAAGAATGTTAGTCACCACAGCTTTCTGTGGATTTAATAGCAGTAGCAGTCACTGTAATGTGATGACGCTCCTAACCTGTCTTTGTGATAACAATCGATGACTAAATGTAATGTGGGGGAAAAATGTTACAAACTAATCATCAGTATCAGAATTAGAACGATTAATATAAAGCAGATCACATTTGTTAAACTGGTATGGGATAGTCCAAACTGTGCTTAAGGATTCTGTAAATCTAGGATAATTCAGTAAGTTGCTAGCATTTGTAGTTTACCTTAATGTTGTAAGCCTTTATGCCAAAAACAACAGGAATCAAAATATTCATTTGGAGAGTCAGAGAGAGAAAGAGATAAGAAACAGATCATAACCAAACGTAAGAGAGGGAGAGAAAAACAACATAGCATGTGACTGCTGCTTCTTGTGGGCATGCTTTTTATTTTTTATTTATCATATTCCTTACTCTAGCTGATGCTGTTCTTTTTTGGTTCACCAAATAAAAAGTAACAATGACAACTTCAGTGAAAAAGGTTATTTGAGAAAACGGACAGCAACAAGCAGCACATCCTCATTCAAGACTATTCACGCTCTCCTCTACCTACATGCCTCTCTCTCTCTTATGTCTATGATAACCATCACAGGAGAACTCACAGGGCTCTGGAATTAAAGAGATAATTATCTGTCGCTGATGATGAATGTGTTTACTGTGCTAAATGCCGGGCTTTGTCATCAGCTCAGAAACTCCTCTTGCTGTAAGCCAAACAACTGCATAATGTATTATGATATCCTGCCTTACACTTCATATCCCTCAACCTAAGTGTTTAAAGAGTCCTGAACTTTGTGTGGCTACTTTCAGCTTTCAAAACATAATCTACAATTGAACATAACAGAGTTTACTTTTAATGGCTGTTGTGAAATCTAAACATTGGTTTGGTTTGAACTTCACATTCAAATTTCTTTTAGATTTTATTTTTATTTGTCCCATAAAACAAAAGTACACAACCAATATTGGCTTTTGTTAGAGATTATAATAATGCACAATCCTAGCAGATGATGTAGTGAGCATGAACATTTTTCCAATTGAAAATCCATCTACAAGTTGAAAGTTAATTAAGTGTGGCATTATGTGAGACTGAAAATTAGAGACCTATAAAAATCATTATATCTACAGATAAAGCAGAGAACAAGCATTGCCTCGGCTAAAAACTCAGAAATGAGGAGGTGTGCTCTCAGTATGACATAATTAAATGAATAAACAAGCTGTATAAGGAAACGAGAGATGATTTCATTAACGATTTAATTTCAATAGTCCCTGAGAATAATGAATGTATTCTCAGGAAATTTCACCATTATGCTTTATGCTAGCAAATTTGTGTTGATTCACAGGACTAAATACATGTAAAAGATTATAGCTCAAGCCTTGGTAGGAAGTCTTAGTATTTATACATTTGATACCGTTTTTTTTTCTTAGACTAGTTTTAGCAGATAATACTTGATATAATCACTGGCTGCCACAGTATTTAGTAACAGTATAAATACAAATCTATGATTCATCTAAGAAAGCAAGTCGTAAGTCGTATAATGGTAAAAATAAAATGATTTTGTAGAATTCACTTAATTAGGGCGATTCCTATTCATTTTAAGTAATTCAACAGTCTATTCCAGGCTCATAATATGTATATAAGACAAGCATAAGTATGTTTTAACATCTTTTAGTCCATAATTTGACACTTTATTCCATTACACATGACCACAGCCTTGATTATTGAGCACAAACAATTGAACAAAACATTGTCTAAATTCCTTATAAATTTAATATCAGGTGCATTATACAAGCAGGGTTACACCTTTTTTTTTAAACAAAGTCTGCAAATGATGAGCACGGCTACTAATGACTATTTGTTTAGTACTCGATACTCTTGTATAAATGAGAACTGTCAGTCTGGAAAAATGTGTCTGCCAAATTCAATAAATATACACAATTACAAAGGAAACAGCTACAGAATATCATGAGCTTAAGCATGATCGCATTTTTTAATATTGAAATCATTTCTCAGTTATTCTGCCTTTTTTTTGTCAGTCCACAAACCTGACCATTATAATTAGCGAACACAAGTGGGAGCAAGTGTGTTACATACAGCACATTTAAATAGTCTACATACAAAAGTACACCATCTTTTTTAACTGCTAATAATACAAATAAATAAATAAATTAAAGAAAAACCTTTGACAAGATCTGTCCTTTTGGAAGGATTCTGTTGTACTTTGCTTGCCAATGATGCTGAATTCAATAGAAGGTAGTTTAGATTTATGGGACAGAAAGAGGATGTCTTGTAGCCACTGCGGTTTAAGTAATGCTATGTTTCTCCAAGGGTCAGAGATTCATCATTTGTCACGATTTGTGTCACTCCCAACTTGGAAACCCAGTAATATTTCTTAGTCTTGTGTAATGTGTTCAAGTTCAAGTTCAACTTAATATTTCTTAGTCTTGTGTAATGTGGAGATGGATAAGACAACACTGCCAAGTTGTGGAATAGAAATCAAAACATTTTTTAAAAGAAATTTTAAAAATGTACAAACAGTTAATAAAATGTATGTTTGCCTAATATTAATGCTGTTGTAGGTTAAAGTCCAGATTGTGGAGGTGACAGAAATCCCCAAAAATGAAATGAAGAGGGAGGACAGATATAGTAGCTTCACATGAAACCTAATAGAGTTTGCAAAAAGACTTTAATAGCCTTAAACAATTAGTAAATTAAAATTTAAATGCTAATATCATTGCAATGGGCGGCATGGTGGCACAGTGGTTAGTATTCGAGCTCCACAACAAGAAGATCATTGGTTTGATTCCCAGCCAGGGTGTTTCTGTGTGGAGTTTGCATGTTCTCCCCTCTTTGCGTGGGTTTCCTCCAGGTACTCCGGTTTCCTCCCATCTCCAAACACATACGATTGGGCATAGGTGAATTGGCTACTCTAAATTGTCCACAGTAGTGAATGTGAATGTGAATGGTTGTCTGTCTCTAAGTTTTAGCTCTGCAATTAACTGATGATTGTACAGGGTGTATCCTGCCTCACACCCTAAATTAGCTAGGATAGACTCCAGCGCCCCGCAACCCTGAACTGGATAAGCGCATTACAATGAACGAATGAATGAATGAATGAATATTATTGTACTAACAACAAGCTGTCACCAGTGGTTTACCAGGATAAAAAATGTGAAAATGACTCAAAGACATCCTAAATGCACCACATAAGAAAGAAACAAATTAACTCTTGATTTGACTTGAATGACCACTTCTTAGTGTGACGAGCGATGAGTTTTGCGGCAATAACGCAACCGTGGTGAGTCAATCGCGATGGACATTTTTTATTGAATAATCAAACCAAAACAAACACTTTAACAAGGAACAAATTGCGTGTAGGAAAAAGACTACAAACAATGACAGACACAGACTATTGTGAGTGTACGGTATTTATAGCCTATGTCAATGAAGAGGGATGAAGATCAGGCGTGTGTGTGTGTTGCCAGATTGCTGCGAAGGCCCCACACAGCCTTGTCCGTCTCTCTCTGTGCGTACGTGGGCGTAACATTTAGACACCTGTTTAATTATGTACTTTATGTAAAGTATGTTATTATATGCTATTATTTGTGTCTGCCATGAACCAAAATCCCTATTGATAAAATTAAGGACTGAAACTTAGTTTCTGTCATATCTGGAGTTTGCACTTTAAATATTGATCACAAAACATACCCTTTAAACCACTGCAGGGGAAAAAGCATGTATAAAGCACTACTTTCTCTCTCTCTCTCTCTCTCTCTCTCTCTCTCTCTCTCTCTCTCTCTCTCTCTCTCTCTCTCTCTCTAACTCTCTCT
>JAOUQX010000036.1:9177723-9191906 GCA_028566295.1 Liobagrus marginatus
AAAAATCGGCCGAGAGACGACTCGTATCTCAAAAAACTCGTCAGTTGGGCCACTCGTAAGTCGAGGCCTCACTGTATTTTTAAACCCCTTTCTTAATATATACAGCAGCTATGTAGCAATACCTTCTCTCCCCCCTCCCCTCCCCCTCTTACACCAAATGAACAGTTAGTCACAAAAGAATTTCACTGTATGTTGTATCGTACAATGTATTTGTGAACAATAAACTTGAACTTGAACTCGATTTGTCTTCTAACTGCACATAATTAAACCAAAATGTAATAAATAAAGGGTTATGGGTGTGTGCAGCTATACACCTTAACAACTTAATTCAGGTGAGCTGCAGAAGAAATACAAATATACTATAAATAAAGTAAGTGCAAATAGAATTTATAAAAAGTCCAAGAAGCCACATTTAAACTATTCTTAGAAAATGAAAGGAATTGTGTATCACATCCAAAATATTTCAGTTTCTTTGTCCAATGCTGCATTCAAAATTGCATACTGCTTGAGTACGTGCTATTTAAAGCTGAAAAATGTTTAATTGGATGATGTAAATCAAGTGCCATTTAAGCATAAGAAGGAATTTTTTGGGGGGGGATAGTAAAGTTACTTCAAAATCTAGGTGGAAGTAGTAGGTCATCTGGCAACATTTGGCCTACTGTTTTTTGAATACTAAGAATTTGCAGCCCATGTGTACTTCCTGTGTTTTGGTTGATTCAGAGCTAGCGTGAATCCACTAGTTCAGTTCAAACTGTCCCAGATCATTTTTTATACAACCTCAGAATAGGGAGAATTTCAGTAACCTCACCAAGGATTGCCCAATTCACAAAAAACTAAAGCTCTTCTTCATTGAAATTCCATATCACAGCACAATTCATGGCATGAAGTCAGCCAGAGTCATATTCTTTTGTTTATTATGGCATGTGCTTAAATTAGTCTTGCCAGTGATTTATTTGCAAATTGTGTTCACACATTCCATGTTTGTCCCTTATTTCATTTGTCTATGTTTCGCCATGTGTCCGCCTAAAGTTTTACGGCGCTTACTATATTATTAAATCTAAGACTTGTTTTCTTGTTTCCACTTTCATTCTGGTATTCATCTCCTGCCTGATAGTGATTATGAATTATCCTTGTTTTATATTCTCTTCCTGTGCTTTGACCCTTGCTATGGATTCAAATTAGGATTCTTGTTTTTCCCACAATAAAGCGTGAACTTTACTTACTAGCATCCTGCCTTTCAATAGACAGCGGAATGAAAAAAAAAAATAAACATTGCTCCGTAACAAGTCTGGTGAGTAAATTCTAAGGAAAAAGGCAAAAACATAAATTGAAATATAAACAAATTTTCAGTCATGATTTATCTGTGGTAGCCACTTAATCACTTAAGCTTTTGCATCCTCTGATTATAGGAATGTCATCCTCAGTGTTTAAATCAAAGCAAGCAGCAACACTTGCTAGAGTCTGGAATTGACTGTGAATGGGATGTTTTGCATCGACAAAAAATATGCAAAAAAAAGTACTGCCTTACTTTTCTGTTTTGCTAAGAAATACATCACACTGTAAAAGAAATGTGTTAAAATTTGGAACAGTTATAAAGAAATGTATAAGGACCCATTTCATTAGAACTGTGTTTCAAATGTACTGTTTAATATTTTGTAATTCTTTTCTGTGGCAGCTCATATTTTTGCAGAATTTAATATTTCGCTGCACTTTTAGGGAATTTTAGCTCTATTACTATGCATTTGAATTGTCCTGGTTGACCAAACACATGCACCGAGTATATTCTACTCTTCTCCTTCCCTTGGACGATGCAGCAGATTCAGTGTGCATATTACTGCTACTGCTGATGGCCTTAGATTTGATTCTTGTACCATTTCACTTCAGCTAACATCGGCCTTTAAAAAATAACGCACAGGAAGCCTAAGGCAAAACTCACCTTCACTTGACCTCACTCTCAATCACAACAGTTCTGCTGCCCTCCTTCAAGCACCTGTCTCTCCTAAACAAGGCAAGAGACACTGTAGCCCACTGACCTGACTGCGGTTTAGCAGAAAACAAGTGTTTGAGTGTGTTTATGTGTGTGGGGGTGCTGGGTGCACAATGCCAGCTCAGTGCGAGCGCTGTGGGAGTCAGGGGGACACAGAAAGAACGACTAAGAATCAGAGTGTGGGAGAAAGAGGAAGAGAGATGTGAGAGTGCGAGGGAGGCAGAGAGCATGTGGGAACGAGACAGAGGGTAGAGAATCTCTGGGAAAGCCGAGCTGAAGGGAGCTATTGAGCGCGAGCTGCTTGCCTCTGCCTTCATTAACATGCAGATGTGAACATCTGTCCACACTCTGCCATGACGGCTGAAATATTTACGACTTGCTGTTTACCAAAAGAGATCCTGACTTACGAGCCTATGGGCTCATCACAGTCTTTACACAAATTTTCTTTCTCTTTTCTCTCCCTTTTTATTTCTCTTTAGCTCCAACCCACAACTCTGAGG
Source organism: Liobagrus marginatus (assembly GCA_028566295.1). Lineage (NCBI taxonomy): Eukaryota > Metazoa > Chordata > Actinopteri > Siluriformes > Amblycipitidae > Liobagrus > Liobagrus marginatus. The sequence goes on from JAOUQX010000036.1 coordinate 9,180,211, forward strand.
CTGTAATGCAGTTTAATTCAATAACGCTGAAGCTGAGTGACATCTTTTAATCCTGTCCTCTTCTAATGATATTTGCTTCTCCTCCTGTGCATTGGTCGGCTATCAAAATGTCACAGGCAGATTTACACAAGTCCAACCTACCAAACACAGCTTATTTGCTCCTGTCGCTTCAGAGAGTGTGGGAAAATCCATATCTAATAGAAGTCAATGGGGGAATTTACATGAGGCGTCAGGAGGCTAACGGCCCCTAATGTCTCAGTACACAGACCGGAATAAACATACACATAAATTAAAAAAGCTTGTGTTCACTGCAGGGCTGCAGCAGCAGATAAGGAGGAACCACTGCAATCTTTTCTGAGGGAACACGCTTCTTATGTCATGCTACGCATTTTCAGTAGTGTGTAGAAAAGACGGAGTGAAGTATCACACTGTGACAATGATTAGCTCTACAATTAATGCCACATCCACTTTGAATAGCAAGCCTCTACGGTTGTATTGTTCATTGTATTTTAATGAAATCCTCAATTAGGAAAAGATAATCAACTGCAATATTGGTTAGTTTAACTAAAGTTATCTAAGTGACAAGGAATACATGTTTCTTCTTACTAACTTTAACCTAAATCATTAGATATTGTTATGGTATTATTTTGCTGCATATTGCCCTGGCATATTTATTTACGCTATAAGTATTGAAATACCTGTACATCACCTCCATATTTTTTTTTTTAAAACCTCCTATATAGATTTTAGTCTCACTCTTACTCCTATAATAATCATCACACTGCTGGTAAGCCTTTCCACTAGATTGTGACTATGGATTTTTCCATTTAGCCACAATGGTATTATAGAGATCAGGCACTAATGTCAATTGAGGAGGTTCTGGGATGCTGTCAGCATTCCAGTTCATCCCAAAGGTGTTCGGTTGAGGGGTTAAGGTCAGGGTTTTGTTCAGGACATTCAAGTTGTTCAACACCAGCCGTAACACACCATGTCTTCTTGGGCTTTGCACACAGGGACATTGCCATGCTGGAACAGTGTTAGAGCCTTTTGGTTACAGAGACATTCTAGACAACTGTGAAATTTTTTGACAACAGTTTGGGAAAGACAGGATTTTATGGGTGTGCTGGTAAGATCTTCACAAACATTAAGCCATATAATGTGTATTTTTCATTTTTATTTGTTTAAGCAATATCAGCATTCAAAATGAATTCATGTGATTCATGTGACTAGGGAGCAAACTTACTCGGATTCAATGATATTTATAGGAGTACAAGCTTACATTGTACATAGTGAAAGAGGAGGTTTACTGCATGGTACTTTGCAATTATTCAAACATTATGATAGCTATTTCTGTCTAGATTAGTGGACAAGTGGACTCCTCAGTTTGGTTTCTTTCAACATTTCTTGTTTTGTTTCTGGATTTCTCTTTACGGATCAGTTTTTTGGTAAACCTGCTTTGTGACCATGCATTGCATGGACCATATTGCATGCAAATCTGCTTATGCAAGTCTGTTAGCGATACAAATAAAACTCATTATAAAATAAACAAATAAAAAGTCATTTAGCACATTGTCCTCCATATCTCCACTCACAGAAGAGCTTTCACTCTTCAAGGCTCTTCAATGGGCCATCCAGAAGAACCCTTCACCTCCTAAGACCCGGGCTTTGGTTTGGCCTGCATTTTATGTCCACACATGTGGACTCCAGGTTGTAGGAGGTTAAAAGTTGTATGTACAATAAAAAAAAGTATAGCATACTGTTTTGGTCTCTAAAATGTTTCCAGTTTGATAGATTAGATAGAATTTATATAGATTCGATTTATTGTCATTGCATATGTTGATACAGCGAAATTTTGTTTGAGCAATCCATAAATAAAAAATATAAAATGGCAATAAAAACATAAAACACAAGTTCGTACATGGCAATTATTAATAGCATTAAGTTCATTTAACCATAATGACCAATAATGAGTTAATTTTACCATTTTTCCATAGAGACAGAATTTCTATAACCTCTGTCGCCTATTAGTGCGTGTTCCTAAGGTTCACAGTCTACCTGAGGGTTGAGTGCCAAAAAGTAGTTCCCGGGGTCTGAAAGGTCATGCTGGATATTTGTAGCCAGTGTGAAGAGATGATCGAAATAGATGCCACACAAGTTTGGGAGGGGGGAGCCAATAATTCTTTCAGTCGTCTTCACCGCCCGCTGCAAATCTTTTTTGTTAGAACAGTGCAGCTGGAATACCACACGGTGTAAGAGTATGCTAAAATTAGAACACCTTGTTCTATCATACCAACTCTTAAACAAGTCTTGAAGAACAGTTTTTCTCAACATGTACCAACCACTAGAACCCGGTATCTGACTGTGTTGTGGCTCAGGCAGCTGGAGGGCTTTGATGTGATTGCTCATCAAAGAGCTGAATAAAGCACAACAGGTTTCCAGGGCATAATTACCCAATGTCAACAGTTAGCTCTCTCACACATTGGCTTCACAGCAGGGTCTCATCGGGCCCAGAGCAATCTACCAGTCTGCTTATCCATATATGCCAGTTTCATGTCCTAAACATCATGGCCTCGGGTAAAGTAAGTGAAGCTGTTACACTGTCCTGTCTGTATATGCTTAGTGTCAGTGACAGCAGCATCACCTCAGAGCTACTCTATGGCTGAAGAGGGATAAGAGCTCTGCTGCTATCTGAACGGTGACAGACAGACATTCGTTGTCAGTTACTAAGGGATGCCCCATACTATCTGTCAAACAGGTCATCCCTGAGAGCCACAGAGAGCTAGATAAAGAGAGAGAGAGCGAGAGAAAGAGAAAAAATAAACATCTATAACCTGGTAGTAACTATGACTATTTATGGACTCTCAGGAAACAGAGAAAGACACAGCGTGCCACATGAACACCGTTTATCCTGTGGGTGCATGTTCCATGTCCTGACATATACAAACGCATGTACAAACACACACCATAAATGTGCACAGTAAACATTGCATACAGCTGCAATTTGCCTCCGAAAAAAAGGGGGGAAAAAGGGTGCAAAATCTGAAATTTAATGTGATGAACAGACAGAGGTCAAGTTGCCGAAGACAAAACGCTGACAGGAGCAGATTGAACCAGCTGCTTTATTGCAAACAGCTGCTTCTACTGTATTCTCTTATATTTCTTCTCATTTGTTGAAGGGAAAACATGCAAAATATATTCATAGTGAACAAGGAGATGAATTCAAGTCTGATTACTGACAGTTTTCTTTTTTTTTTTTTTTTGGCAATTCCAGGGCTGTTTCTTTACTGCCACGTTAAAAAAAAGAGAAATTAGTGGATAAGATCAATTTGCGTACATCTGTTCCTCCACGACATGCTCAAAGCAGCATGAGACAATTACAATAGCTGGCACAGTATTACAAACGCACCATATGAGCTCAGACAACGAGGAGTAAACTTTCTTGTTAAACCTAGGAACAATTCAATCATTCAAAGACCAAAAAAACACAACTATCCCAGTTAGTATTAACTGAATTTACATAACTCAGCTGAAAACTGAATATATACTGAGAGGCTAGCAAATTTGATTCTGCTATAAACACGTATTTAGTGATTTGGAATCTTGCATTCAGTCTAGCAGCTCGTTCTGACCTTTGTTTAACTATGTAATATGAGTTGACAGGTTTTGGCAAAAAACTTTAACCTAATTACATGCTAAAAACAGGCAAAAGACCTAAAAAAACTGCCTTCCAAAAATTATCCTTGAAAAAGCGAGACATTTTTTTCTTGTTTCAGCCTTTGTATAAGATTTTACACAATGAATGTTCATTCATCATAATAAGGACTCCAGAATCCAGAATCTATTAGTAACCGGTATATCAAGTATATTTATTATATATATTTATTTGAAATATTTTTTGAATGAAGATATTTGCTTAACATAGAACCTGCATAAATCCATGAGTCTTGGCTCCACACCTGCTTCACAAGCACAGTGTTAGCGTTAATAAAAGTGCTAGGGTTAGGGTTAGGGTTAGTATTTTGTATTATATAAATAGGATTTATATAGAGAATGGAGATGCTGATGTTAGATAGTAAGGATTAGGCATGCACTCTAGCTCAAAGCTACCCTACATTCTCACAGAATATGAGAACTGTAACACGGAGAGTGTAAAAAGAACATGTATGTTTCATTCATGTCCTATTACAGATGCGCTGATTGAATTTTGTTTACATGCTGATGTTAAACTGACACCAAGAAGCAGTGCAATCACAGTGCTTTGATTCATAGTGTGAAATAACACAGACCTTCCAGTCTGTAATGTCTTAGAGCCACTGAAAGGTTTTTCCACTCTAAGATGAATTGCACACAGTTGCATTTTCCAAATATATACAGAATGAATTACTATGTAATGGAGAAATAATAATAATGAAATATACTTTACTTTAAAGATTATAGTGAGGTGCTATTTTGCTTTCAGAGGCATGATGAGTGTAAAATATACAAAAAAGAAACCTTTATACATGAAAATCATTATAGATCCTATACTAAATGACTGAACACATGAATGTGTCTTCTTCAAACTTGTCCACAAAGTTGGACTGGAATTAAACCCAAACATAGCATGACAATGCCCCTGTGAATAAAGCAAGGTTTATGACGACAAGTTTTGCCAAGGTTTACCGGTAAGTAAAAAAAAAAGTGGGAAGTGATAGCTCTTAAGGTGTTGGACTACTGATCTGAACACTGGGGTTTGATACTTATCACTGCCAATCTGACACTGCTGGGCCCCTGAGCACGGCCCTTAACCCTCAAGTGCTCAGTTGGATAAAATGTATAAAATGGCTCTGGATACGGGTAAATCTAAATGATGAGTGTTGTAAACAGAGCCCTGACCTAAACACTTCTGGGATAAACTGAAACAAAGATCGCATCAGAGACCTCTTTGGCTAACATTACTTTCACAATATTGTATTGATATATATAAATATCTGAATCCCCTCAGCCACACTCCAAAATCGAATGGAAACCATTTCCGAAGTGAGGAGGTTTTTATATGAGTAAGAGTAAAAATAGATCTGAAATAGAAAGTACAAAGAACATATCAAAGTGATGATCAGGTATCCAATAACATTGTCTGTATGTATGCGAAATTAGTGTTGAGGACATATATAACACAAATTGCTGTAGCCGTTAGCTGTTTAACAATTGCATGCAAATGCAACCATCTTAAGTTATATATAAATCTGCACACCAATAACAATCCCAGGCCTTGAACAAATGTGTTTAGAGCTCATTTTCATTTCATTAATAGCAGGGAGTTATCAGTGCTTATCGACTGCATGTGCTGAACAGGCAGCCTTGCCGGCGAACAAAGACTCAAAAAGAACTGCAGTCGATGTTTTGCTGTGTTTTATCTCAGCTGCTATCAGCAATAATTCCGCTCACCCTGTGGATGAGAAAGCGTGAGGATATAGATACAGGCAAGCAGGCAATAATGCAGCATCATCACTGGCGTGCATCATTCTGATTTAAGCATCTGTAATTAGCTAAGATATGTGGGAATCTCTCCAACAAAAGTTACACCTGCACATGTGAATTCCACCTTGTTACCTCATAGGGTTTACACTTCTTAATTAGAACATGGTGAAAGCGGTGTGTTCTCCTTCATGAGATCCTCACATCGTTATTTTTAGTGCTTTCTGCTCTTGTGAAGAATGAAACCAAATAAAGCATCATTTAAGTAATGAATATGCCCTATCAGCCTGTGCTGTTATTAGCCTAAGATTGAGGGGCATTTTATGCTTTTAACCAATAACACCCTTCACACTATTACCTTAATGCAAAACTTAGGTACATTCACACCACCTTCTACAAGTAATCCTGAGTAAGGTACTGTATTTCTTTTTGTACAGCCCATATCCTAAACTGCTTATATTTTCACAGCTTTAAACAGACCTTTTCTCATGAACCTTAATATTATTTTTAGTATCAAGTACACTAAAATTACTTATTATTCTTATTTGAAAAATGCTGACACAGAAGATTCCTTTCTTGCTACATAAATATATAAATAGTTGCATACATAATGTATTCAAAAGCCACATACTTTAAATTTTACATACCATTTTAAAGCTATTGCATTAAGACGGCTATCAGAACTGCCGTTAAAGAAAATGAACCAACACCCTTTGACCAATCGGTTTAGTGAACGTGTTATGGTAGGAAATCTTTATGCTCTATAGTCTACTAGAGCAAGGAAATTAATTCAAATTGCATTCCGTCGAGATCACCTTATTTTGGTTCTGTTCACCAAACAGCTTGAGCAGATTGCAAGTTACATTCATCTCAAAGTCTCTGTGTGACATTGGAAAGTCTTCTTTAACATGGAAAGGAACAGCTAATATTTATGTCTTCAATCTCATTTATTTTATTCTTGAGGTAACACTTCTGTGTTATCCAGCACTTGAAAAATCTTCATTAGCGAGAAACACAGACACTTATTAGGATCTCAATCTGAGAAGCCAGCCCCCAAATGTACTCTAGTTGAGTCATGATTGCTGGGCTAAAGACAGCTGTGAAACTCTTTCTTTTAGGTTCTTAACCAACAAATCACTGAACCTGCCTCCTGCTTCCACACTTTCTCCATTGTAGTCCTGGAAATGCTCATTAGAAAGGTCACAGTGCTTCATCAGAATGTGCAAGTTCTATTGGTATAATGAAAACAAATATTTGGTGTCATTTGATTGTTCAGTGCAGCGATGTGTTTAGCCTTAAAACGAGCAGATTTAATGCAGTTAATTTTGGAAATATAACCTTACAGGCATAATCATACTACACTTACATTTTTAGTATGCTAAGGTCCCTGTACTCTGTCCATAATGAGTAATGTGCAGATTTATATCACAATAATGTTGAAATTGTTGTGTTGAAATTTTCACAGGGTCTGCGTTTCATATCACAGTTTTACACAAATCTGCCCCTTCTAATATGTTGATCATTTCTACAACTTATTCACAGGATCTTGTAAGGGAGATGCTCAATGTAATATACAATATACCAAATACTTTTCTGTAAAAACTTTCAAAAAAATATGTTTACAGGCAGGGGCAGTTTTAGACCCCTTTTCGAATATAAATGAAAATAACTAAGAAATGCAGGACATTTAAAAAATACAACATGATCAATTTTTTTTTGTAGTTGTTGCTGCACATGTGTGATAGCCTATCGCCCGATTGTCAAGAAAATTATTTTCATGACACGTCTCGCAATGCATAGGTTATAGAATGTATTGTCTAAGGGTTTTTTAACTGTTTAGCCTGCGTTAATTCATTAATGCACATGCTGAAAAAATATTAGAATAGGTAGCAAACTAATTAAGAATTTGTAATTGTTTTCATTTAGATAAATCGTGGGCCGGGGTTATGATTTACTAAAACAAGGAAATAAGTTGTGAGAACGAATTATCCAGTCTGTAGTTAATCAACATCATCATCATCATCATCATCAGTAATTAATTCAGCATTGTGTTATTGTGTAATTCAACATCATGCTTTGCAAACTGAAACAGTTAAGGGTTTTTTGTTACTTTAATAGATTTTAAAAAAATATTTTTTCAATTAAGACTGTCATAAAATGAGACATTTCTTGAATACAAAGTCTAGATTTTTTACATGTAGCTAGATAACAGTAATACTGGTTGATAATACTAATGAGATGGTGACTAACACGATTATGTTTACATTTATACATTTCAGAAGCCTGCTTCTGTTTTTATAAATAGATATACAACTTATGTTCTTTTTTAAAGGGCTGAGCCCCCTTATGTTTGAAATCTTACATCTGCCCCTGTTTGCAGGGCTTAAGTCAGTTAGTTTCCGTGCTCATGGAAACGTGCTCAGGATAGAGAAGGTTTATGCTTTCTAAGAAACATGACAAGCTGTTCTGTCTTTTTAACTTTACACTTCTTCCATTTCCCAGATGCCTTTATCCAGAACATCTTACATTTCTTTCTTTTTTTTTTTTTCTTTTATAAATTGGAGCACGTGGTATATTGGCCTTGCTTGGTAGCACTGACTGTATACAATAAGAATAACACAAACTTATTTGTTTTATAGATTTTACACAACATAAATGGTAATTAACAATTTTTTTATATAAAATATACTGAGTGTATAGTCGTATGCAATCAATAAAAATATAATGTGTAATTGTTTTAACCAATCAGTGCTATGCAGGAGTATAAGCGGAATAAATCACAGAGGTAACAGCACAAACTGTTATATTTCATTCCTTACATACAGTAGTAAATAGAATACCACACTGTATATCTGTACATAGCAGATATTCTCTCTTCAATTTGACTGGCCCATTAATTGTCAGCTGCGAATTTATATGTCTCATGTAAAATGAGCAGATATTATTTTCCGGGACAGTTAAATAAAGAAAAAAGTAGAAAAAACACCTTTGTCAGGCCTGAAGTCTGAGTGGCTGTGACACACACACACTGATGAGTGGAATGAGCAATGAGAAATGTATTTGCTGGGCATCCTTTATGAGAATATATATATAAATAAAAAATGTAATATATGTAATATATATAACATACACAATGTTAGTGTTTTGCTCCTTTATGGCACTGTCATCTAGATAGGAAGTCTCCTGCAAAGGTGAAAGAGCCTAAATGGCAAATGTGAGGAGGATCACATCAGGAAGGCAGGACAATTAGAGTGAGAGAGAGAGAGAGAGAGAGAGAGAGAGAGAGAGAGAGAGAGAGAGAGAGAGAGAGAGAGAGAGAGAGAGAGAGGTCATGAGAGAGAGACATGGTCTGCAGGCACAGAAACAAAGGGAGACATCTAGGCTGACATGGCTGGCCTCCAAAAGCCAACTGTGCCGACGTGCCCCATCTCATCCCCTTCTTTGATTAAAACCACGATGTCAGGCTGCTCCTGCAAAAACTATTTTTACTTCTAATGTATCCCTCATTCCTTCTGCTTTAGATTCAAAAGGGAAACCATGCCTGCCAAACATCTGTAACCATAGGGTAAGATCTTTATCCTATTCCAATCTGCAGCTAGTGGTAACTCAGTGACTAGCAAAAAAAATGTTTTACTGAGGCCATGAAGCTGCAACAAACTACTCGAGTTATTTTTTAAAATTTTAAGTTAAATGTTATTTCCTTTTTTGTTGTTACTTTTTAATTTCTTACCTATTGTTAAATAAAATCTATTGTTTTCAAAGGTAACTAATATAATAGCATTAATGACAATACCACTTTATGATGGTGATTGATGATGATGCTCCTTTATCTTCTTCTTTGTTACGCCTGCGTACATGCAGAAGGATCAGGTTGTGTGAGGACTCTATACCGATCTGGCAACAAGCACACACACACCTGATACTCATGCCACCTCATCCGACACAGACAATAAAGGCTGTGCACGCACACATGTCAGTGTCGATCATTGTTTGTTGTTTGTTGTTTGCAGCGGTACCTTGAGTTAGAGAAGTGGTTGGTTTATGTTTATAATAAATAAAGACAAATATGTCCATCGAACTTGCCTCACCTTGGCTACAGAATGATCGATCCGTTCCGAGGCAGCGATAGAATGAGTAGGATCCAGAGTACGATAACGGCGAGAGCGGCCGAACCTACGCGCATCCCCTCTTGGACCCCAGCCATCCTGCGTACTGGTAGGACTACGACCCGTACTGGGAAGATGACAACTGGCTGGAGGAATGCCCCGCAAGCCGAGAGTCACGAACTCGCATCGGAGTGCGGCAACGCGCGGCTCGCGAAGAGGTGGACGAGCCACCCCAACGGCGCAAAAAGAGGCACTGCCCCACGAGCCGGCATGCTCGCAACAGGGCAGGGCAGAGCGCGGCGCGAGAGGATGCTCCCGAACCTGTGCCAACGCAGTGATACAGAGTCGAGTGACCAGCAGACCAAGGAGTGGTGGTGCTGGCCATCTCTGTTCGACTCTCCGGAACTACACTGGCTCGGCGAAAGTGAGGTGAGCACGCTGAGCTACGAGCATGAAAAAGAGGAAGCACTTGAGTGCCTGAAGTGTATGATACAAGTAGAGAGAGACGTGGAGCAGTACATCACAGACTATTTGGAGATAGCGCCGCCCACGCTTTCAGAGCAATGAAAAATTCGGGTTTGTCTTCTGGGCCGGTCTCAGCGAGAAACACGTCAGCGAGCTAGCGCACTTCTGCGGTGGGCACAGGCCATGGTTTTTCATCACATACATCCGTATAACTAACAACCTGCGCGCGGCCGCCAAGACCGCGCCAGAGTCCGCTCCAGCTCCGGAATCCGTTCCAGACTCCATGCAAGCCGCTGAATCCACTTCCACGCTGACTTCAGCTGCTGAATGCTCTTCAGTGGCCGCTCCAACCGCAGCAGGGTCTCCTGTGCTCTTGCCAGCTGTTGAGCCAGCTCTAGATGAGCCTGCACCTGACGCAGTTACAGAGGCGGCGGTTACAGAGACTTTCCTTTTTGTTTTCAGGTCCAGGGCCGGAGCTCGTTCCAGCAGCTGCTCCAGAGGAGCCTGCACCTAATGCAGTTCCAAAGGCAGCGGTTCCAGAAATTTTGTCTTCTTTGTTCGCAGGTCTGGGGTCGGAGCTCGTTCCAGCGGGTGCTCCAGAGGAGCCTGCACCTTACGCAGTTCCAGAGGCTGTCCCTGCCATGACAGCTCCAAAGATTTTCTTCATTCTGCTTTCAGGGACAGTTTTGGAGCCCGTTCCAGAGACCACTCCCAAGCCGTGCGACAAACCCGCTCCCAGGCTCGATTACACTGAGGAGGGAGGCCCAAGACCCACCCCCCCACCCAAGGCCATGGTGGAGTGCGTTGCAGCTGCTGCTCCATGACGGACGTCGTTCCATCTCCGAGCTCACCTAAGGATATCTCTCTGTCTGCCTATGTGGCGAAGGACGTTGCTTGGTCGGCCCACTTGGCGATGTATGTCGTCCATACCTCACTCCCCCATCTGGCCTCGCTGGCACCCTCGCTCCCCCATCTCATCTTGTAGGCACACAGAGCGTCGACCTCTTGCTAGCTGGCTCTTTCACTCCCCCTCTGGCTTCGCTGGCACCTCCACGGTTTCCATGGCCAGGGGCCAACCGCACCCGCTTCACCTACGGTGGCGCGCGGCTTCGACCCGGCCACCAGGGGCCCTACCAGGATGTCCCGGGCCTCCCCGACGGTCCACCAGAGGTGATCAAAGGCAGCAGCAGGTCTGGAAGCCGCCCCTAAGGGGGGGCTCTGTTACTCCCACGTACATGCAGAAGGACCACGTTGTGTGAGGACTCTATACCGATCTGGCAACAAGTGCGCACACACACACACACACACACACACACACACACACACACACACACACACACACCTGATTCTCATGCTGCCTCATCCGACACTGTCAATAAAGGCTGCGCATGCACACGTCAGTGTCGATCATTGTTTGTTGTTTGCAACAGTAACTTGAGTTAGATAAGTGTTTTGTTTAATTTTAGAGTTAATAAAGACAAAGATGTCCATCGCACTTGCCTCACCTCTGCTGCGTTACCACCACACCTCACTCGTTACATTCTTATTGTTATTATTATTTATCATTGTTGTTGTTGTTGATAATATACAATATTTACATTTGCATTATATTACTCTCTCTCTCTCTCTCTATCTATCTATCTATCTATCTATCTATCTATCTATCTA
>JAOUQX010000036.1:9289184-9301722 GCA_028566295.1 Liobagrus marginatus
ACACGGTGGGCACTCACTCTCATCACACGGTGGGCACTCACTCTCATCACACGGTGGGCACTCACTCTCATCACACGCTGGGCACTCACTCTCATCACACGCTGGGCACTCACTCACATCACACGCTGGGCACTCACTCTCATCACACGCTGGGCACTCACTCTCATCACATGCTGGGCACTCACTCTCATCACACGCTGGGCACTCACTCTCATCACATGCTGGGCACTCACTCTTGGCCCCTGTGTCCCAGTCAAGGCTCCAGGTGGGCTGCATGTCAGCATCGGAGTCTGGGGTCAGGTCGACCCCCCCAGTCCTCTTCAGCTGTCCAGTCCCCCACCGGCCCCCTGTCCAGTATTGCACCGCAGTGAACGTCATGCACGGTCAGCAGGTCACCGGTGCAGTCTGAACCCGTGAGCCAGTCCTCGTCGGCACACCAAGCGGGTTCCAAGACCCCGTTCGAACCGTAGTCATAGACAGTCATGGCGGCGGCTTCCGTCACGGCGGGGCTCTCAGTCAGAATGGAGCTGTCAGTCATGGCAGAGTGGTTGGTTAGAACGGGGCTGTCGGTCAGAGTGGAGCTGTCGTCATGACGGGGCTGTCCGTCATGGCGGAGTGGTCGGTTAGAACGGGGCTGTCAGTCAGAGCGGAGCTGTCCATCATGATGGGGCTGTCCGTCATGGTGGAGCTGTTGGGTAGAACGGGGCTGTCGGTCAGAGCACAGCTGTCCGTCATGACGGGACTGTCCATCATGGCGGAGCTGTTGGTTAGAGCGGGGCGGTCTGTCAGAGCGGAGTGGTCAGTCATGACGGGGCTGTCTGTCATGGTCTGTCTGTCAGTCACGGCGGGGCTGTCCGTCGTGGCGGGGCCCGCCATGCGTGCGCCTCATGCGGCGCAAGCCAGCCATACCGTCAGCGTTGGGTCTGTCAGCCATTCACTCTGCTTCACGTTCACCCTCATACTCACATTCACGCTCTCGTTCACCACGTTGCTCTCATTCATCACGACACTCTCATGCACACACGCTGTCATTGGTACATGTTGGGTAGTCTCTCACATACCTCCAGCCTGATTTTTACAGTCCATTAAATTTTTGCACGTGGGGTCTAGCACCCTCTCACATACAGGGCCACTCACGTTAACACACAAAAAGGATTCAGTCTTTTGCACGTACAACCTCTCTGTCACAGGAACACATGAAGTGTCCTCTATCTTTTCAGCACACAAAGTGTCCTCTACCTTTTCAGAACACGCAATGTCCTCTATCTTTTCAGTGCATGAAATGTCCTCTATCACTTCTACACCTGAAATGTCCTCTAACCTCTGCTTCTCATGATCCATCCACTTTTTCCATGCGGGGTCTAGCACCTTTCTCACATATTCCAACGCCTCCTCGCTGGTCATGTTTTCGATGTCCTCATATAGTTGACCACACGGGAGTTTTTCATTTACCGGAGCCGGCGACGCGGCTGCTTTGACGTGCTCACGGGGGCGTGGCGCGTGCGCGCTCCATGGCTGAGCGAGCGCTGACTTCTCCTCTTCCCCGTTGTAATCCTCCGGAAAAAACGAGGTGTAATATTCAGTGAGGCTATGAAGTTCGTCTTCGTTTCACGGAGCTGGGTAGAAGACAGGGGGGTTCACTTCGTGGAGCACGATGCCCCCATACACAAGCGGCTCCGCGAGTCGGCATGACTTGCGCGCTCGCCTGCGTGCCGCTTTGTTCCGTCTCCCCTCTGCTTTCCGCGCTGCATTTTTCCCCATATTAAATTTTTCTTCTCCTCTTCGCTCAGCCTACTGGGTCGTCGGTTGGAAGTTCGTTCTGTCACGCGGGGCAAACAGCTCCCTATGATTCCCGGTTCAAGAAGGGTTGACTCAGGCGCAGGCTGTGCTGAACAAGATCTTTTATTGAGTATCACACACCGGGACATCAACGTGACATCCAGCTCAAGGCAAGCTGGATGTTTAACAATGAACTGCACCAAGCCAGTCTCGGTGCGTTCCCTTTATCCTACTCCTAATTACCTCTTAACACAAATCAGCTGTCCCTGCTTAACTAAACTGATCTAATTAAACCAACACATAAACTCAAGCGTGCTTACAAAACAAGGCGTGGTGCTCAGTGTGTGAGTGTGTGCCTGTGCACATTGGAGCATGTGAAACATAACATAAATCCCCAAAACATAAACAACACATGCCTCCATGTTACACATGCCTTAAATATTGCTGTATTTGTTTATTGGAAACCAACTGAACACAGAGTTATTTTATGGCTGGACAGTAGAGAATTATGTTCAAGCACCAGATATAACTAGGCCCCTGTCAGTTCTCCTTTATGTTCATATTCCTGCTTGCGGTTTGTGTATGTGGTAATTTCCTAAGTGTATCCTGGTTCCAGTTATTCATTCATTAAAATACACCCTCAGTATTTGGTCATTGTCGTGAGCAGTTTCTCCAAGTACCACGTAACCACAACAATATTATCAGTACTATGCTATTGGTAACTTTCACTGTGTCGAGATTCTCCCATTATCCTTCAAAGACCAGCAGGTGCAAACACAGACAGCTGGGGGAACGCCGACAATGTCCCTTGGGAATTCTGTCACCACTGTCCCAAAAATGTACACAGACATGGCACGTATTCGTTGCACAGTTTAAAGATTCTCTACAATCACATATTTCCTTAATATCTAAAATCCATTTAACTAGATACTGGTCAAATTTGACCCGGAGCAGCCTCAGTGTTCAAAAAGTTGCACCAAAAAAACACCTGCACCAAATTATAAAATCTATTATAAAAACACTTTTTTTTTTTGTACTTTTGGACCGCTTTAGGAAAAGTCACCAATTTTCATACTAAAAGAATGACTAATAGGGTATTTTTACTCTTGTCAAATATCAAAATGGGTTAATTTTGACCCGAACAGTATGTACGGGTTAAACATCTTTAGTCTCACTCTTACTAACTGCCACACTTTTGCAAAGAATGAATGTCTAGGATGTCTTTGTATGTTACAGAATTACATTATTCCTTTACTGGAACAATTTTTCAGCATGACAGTGCTACAGTGCATAAACCCCTGAGCTCCTTTAAGACATGGTGTGTAATGTTGGTGTGGAGGAAGTTCAGTGTCCTGCACAGAGCCCTGACACCAATCCCCCGATTACCTTTTGGATGAACTGGAACACCAACTGCCTCCAGACCGGGCAGCTAACATGAGTTCCTAATCTCTCTAATACTGTTGTGTCATATCCCCATAAACACACTCAGCGGCCTTTCCAGGCGTGTGGTGGTTATTATAGAAGACTGAGACTAAATATGAAATAGAATACAGAAAAAACATATGGATGTGATGGTCAGTTGTTTTTGCAGATTTTTAAACTAATTATTTTAATCTAAAAGAAAGATAAAGGATCATAAAAATGCAAACAATGTGTTCGACATTTTTAGTATACATTAAACAAATGTGTGAAAAGGCAGTAAAGTAGATGTTGTAAGCTGCTGTCTGTGACATGTAAACAGTCTTTCACTAGGATGAGAATGATAATGAGCACATTTATACTTCTCTGTGGACTAGAAAATGGCTTGTAATGAAATATCTCTCTGTCTTTACGGTGGTCTTTAACGTTTTCTCCTTTTTCCAGGTAGAAATTGGAGTCTTAAAGAGATGGAATGCATTATGTATAGAAGGCCTCTGCTTCTCTTTATTGCTAGCAACATCTCACTATTAAGTAGGGTGAAGCCTGATAATTGAGATCCATGTCTATGAAATGCATGTTCTGTGAAACCGAATCAGGTAGCTTCTCTCATGATTGAACTTCTAACATTTTTTCCTTTATCCGTATTTGAGATCAGGAGCTTTGTGTGGCTCATCGCCTGCTGTTGGCACTGTCTATGCAGACACTGTTCAGATAACAGACTATGCATCAACCATAGTACTGTATGGACTCTGAGGTATCTTTCAGGATCTAAACGTAAAATGTTTTTGGTAGCTTCTCCAGGCTTATGTTTGGTGACCATTAACACCAACCCTAACACTGCTTAGCTTTTTTTTACTTATTAATAGCATCTTGAATCTATACATTTTTTTATTGTGTCTTGTTTTATTCTCACCCATGCGCACAGGCATATATTTTATTATACAGGCAGTGGGTACTGGAAATAGTGGGTTTTCAGTGCTAAAGGCAGGAAGGAAAATCATCGTTCGATTTTACATTATAACCCATTTATTTAGCAAGGGCAAAAAGAGACATCTTCTGGTTAAACTGTTTTCAGGTTTCATTTTTTCACCCTGCAGTAAGAATGTGCGTAAATCTGCTTAACAGTGTTTCTGCTGTGTCAGTGACACTGCATTCTGTTGCCTAATGCCTTTGGGCCAGGGCTGGAAATGTGAGGGGAATCTTATATCGGCATTAAACACATTTCTACGGGAAAAATGGTGGGGGCAGCGTAATGGGAGAGAAAAACTCAGAAAAAAAGAAGAGCAAGGGCATGATTTACACAAGTACCTCACCTTTCTAACGCTACACAAGCTAAAGTTTTGGACAGAGGATACACTTTCTTGGAAGAAGCACTTACAGAATAAAATGTGTTTCATATATCTAAGTTATAAAGACAGTTTTTGTTTGTAGCTCTCTTATCGAATTTCAACATCAGTGTTGGCCAGTCCGAGGAGGATTTCAAGGTTATGCACCGTGCCTAACATGACTCCAACAATGAGCCTTCAACATTAGCACATTATGGTAGCTTGTATCAAATTTTTCATAAATGGAAGAAAAGACGTTACAAAAATAGGTGCTTGAGTCACGTGAAGAGAAATTTATCAAAATTATATTTATAATACCACAACAACAAAATAGCTCACATTGTGGGAGGAAGTATATAGCACTGTGCAATTATGGCTGGATTTCCTGAAAACCACAAATAGTGTATAAAGGCACATAGTGACTGTACAGTCTGTACAGTCTAATTCTGTTTTTGAATGAACTGTGTTTCCTGGTTTGTCATTATGCTAGTTCAGTCGTAAAGGTTTTGTTTGTGTGTCTACAACTGCATGCAATGATGTAAGATCATCTCCTGAGAATGACAAGCCATCATTGAAGCTTTAAAAGAAGTATACACTTTAAATAAATTGAAACAAATCTATTGTCCCATATAAGTCCATTTAAATGAGTCTTTTAAATAGCCTCAGCTGTATAGCAGAGTGCTTTTAGGTTTCACCATTTTTCCTGCTCACTAACTTCTTTCTTTGCTTTGTTTCTTATTTTCTTAATTCCTTGGTGTACATTTTATTCTGTCAAATGTACGGCTTCCCAGTTGTGCAGCAGAACAAAATTAAGTCACAGCACAACGGAAAGGCTCCCGGCCACTAGGCGGTAATGTCGGCACTGAGAAGCCAACTTCCTCGGGACACGACTACTTGGCATGTAAACAGTACTTCTATGGCAATGCACTGGACAAATATAGTTGTGTTAAAGTGACGAAGAGCGCTAAAATTAAACATATATTCAAATATTAACTTTTTATTATTATTTTTTTTACATACATTCACAGTGTCTTCGTGTCTGTGTAAAAAGCACCCAGGCCACCCATGAAAACGCATGTGAGCAATTGCCTGTTTCTGCAAACCAACTGCCCCCTAGTGGTCTGGAGCATTTCTGTTGTATTGCGGCTATATGAACGCTCAGTTAAGCCAGAGCAAAATGTGCTGCAAACGATAGATTTCAGCTATTCTACCAATGCAAAACTATTTTTATCTTGTGAACACGTTTTTACTGTATAATAGACGTTAAAGCAGATGAAAAAGAATAAAAGCTCTTTCTGATTCTTTTTTCCTCCTGTTCTTTTCATAGTACTTCATTCACTATGTTATTCTCAGTTTGATGTCCAGAGCTGATTGAATGGCAGCCTGAGTGAGCATTTTACACTGGAGCTGTTCCGAAGCCTAAAACCTCTAAATTATGGTTTACTTCCATAGATACTTTATGGTTCAGTAAGAATGATATTTTCTCTCTCTCTCTCTCTCTCTCTCTCTCAATTGTTCCCTCATTCTTTTTAACTTACACCCAGAGTTCGGCATGTTACTTTGAAAAGTAATTAGTTATAGTTAGTTCCCACTAATGATAACTGAGTTACATCATTATAAAAGTAACTAATTAGCAGGGAAAGTAGCGATTGTGTTCAAATATGTCCTGGATATACTTGGCTACCAAGACCAAACATCGCTTGTGGTTGTGGTTGTCGCCCAACCACACTAATAATCATCAGTTATGTGTCTCGCTCCCAACACATACACACACCAGAGAAAAAACTTTGCAGGTCCGGCAGAGAGGGTGCCTGCTCGGATGAAAACCATTTCAGTGAGCTCAGTTATAGTAACGACGCATGTTATGATCAGTAACTGTAACGGTGTTGTAGCAGGGGAACAGCTATTCGTTATAACGCCGTTATTCCCAATACTGCTTACACCCCTGGTATGTGTTTTGTTTGAAAATGGAAAATGGAAATGTGATCTTTGACATAGGGCAGTAACATCATAAATAATATAACAGTTAACAAATTAACCTTGTTAGATATATGAATTTGTCAGCATTTTTGATGATGCCACATGAACACCCAATGCTTAAAAATGCTTTATTAAAGAGTACTGGACCAGGTACACAGACAAAGGTTGATGTTTTTTTTTTTTTTAATCAAAATGATTTGAATGAAAATGACAGAAAAATGACAGTGGTTGTTAAAATGAAATTAAGCCATTTAACAGTGTTGTTGTTTCCGCAATTCATTAATAGCAGCTATGCATCTCATAATAATGGCCCAAAAAAATAGCATGGTTTGACTTTATTAGTATATGGTAAGCTGTGGATTGCAATGATGAATGTGGGTGTTATGTAAATGATGTGTTTAATGGGGCTACACCATGAAGCATAATGACTAGGGAAAAAAACAAAAAAACAAGAAAAGAGCTTAAGGAGAGGGCCCGATATGAAGAATATGTGGGAAGCTTTAAAAACATTCCAGCCATGAAGCATGGTTTTACTGGAAAATATTATATTCAAATTTATAGTACCATGAAGGTTTCAATATGAAAGAGTTTTTACATAGGACAAGAATTTACATTTAAATGTTTATCATTTCACTTCTCTTCACTTAATGTAAGTCCCTAAGTATGCTGCTAATGCTCTTACGAATTACTGTATCTGATGCTTTGAGTGTGTGTGTCTGTGTGCATCTTTCTAGAGGTGTGGAAGTTATTATAGGAGTAAGGGTCAGACTAAATCTGAAATAGGCTGTCCAAAAAACACAGATTTGATGATCAGGTTTCCAATCCTTTTTTTAAGATGGATAGACGGACGGACGGACAGACAAAAAGACATAGAAATCCCAGCTTAAATACTCCGATTAAACAATGAAACTGATGTGTCCCTTAAACACTTATCTACATTCCCACCTTCTTCCTGCCTGGACACCTTAATATCTCATCATCCTGTGATGGCTTATACTCTCATATCCTCGCCTTGTCAGACTCATCTATTGACACTTCTGTAACTCCTATGGGTATGGAAGTGTCAGCCAACTCCTGCATGAAAGTTGTTTTCTTTTTTTCTGAAACTGCGTGTCTTAGCGACCCACACATTTTAATCGTGCGGCTGTGAAAACTCCTGATACTCAGATTCAACTGTGTGTGTGTGTGTGTGTGTGTGTGTGTGTGTGTGTGTGCGTGCGTGCGTGCGTGCGTGCGTGTGTGTGTGTGTGTTTAGTGTGCTGCTATCTTTCTGAATCTCTGTCAGATGAAGCAGATATCGCGCTCCCATACTGAAGTTTTGTGTCTAATGAAACAATGAGAGAACCGCCGTGCCCTATCAGTCGTCTTTCTTTTTTATTCTGCCGCCCTCCCCAACCCACAGACACAATAACAACAGGATGAGTGACAGACGCCACAGGGATGGAGTTAGGAGCAAATAGACCGTCGGTCTGATATCATTCACTGACTTGATGCACTGACTTAACTCTGGTATGGCGATATTAAAGCAGTTGTCCGCCATCATGTTCAAAACATTGTTTTATTTGTTGTGTTGTATCTCAAAAGTTAACAAGGAAGCTAATCAGCCAGGAGACAAGGCTGTGTTATTAAATGCTTGAAATTATTAAATGCTCAAATCTGATTGGTCACAATAGGTCGATGATTCTAATTCCATTTGCTGGATTTGTATGAATAAATTCTGCATACCGGTAGATATTGTAGGAACTTGTATCGCAGACACTCACAATACACTTCCTTTCCTTCCAATTCCTTTTTCATAGTCTCTGTTGTCAGTGGTATGGTAACAATCAAAGGTAACACTAACACTTACATTCTCAATCACGGGAAAGGCTTTAGAATGGTTTTGTGATTTCTCAATAACATTCAAGGTACACCAGTTGTCTTATCAACTGTTATATTTTAATAATATAATTAGTAACAGGAACTAGCACATGTGGCGATTCACTACAACAGGGGCAAAACACATCAACATGACATAATTATTTAAGCTAACTCGTTTGGTTAGTGAAGGAAGTTCGAGTTTCAAGAAACTCGATAAGAAGAAGAACTTACTAAGAAGAAAACTTGGTGGCACTCTGATTGACTTTCAGAGTTGGCATGCTCATGCTACCCTGCCCTACCACCATGCACTCCATTATCCAAAAACAATGGTGCTGAAATGTTGGTATCCATTCGGAACTTGGGTGTACAAGCAGCATAACAAGCCTGTTTTAAAGTAGGGACTACGCATTTGGTAACAAGTGCTCCAGAAATTTAAATGTAACTATAAAAAAACAAGCTCATGTTTACTCAATGAAAAATGATGTAGACAAATGGAGACACAGCATGGGAAGTTAGACAAAACACTTGGAAACATTGTTATTGGAAAATAATCAAAGTCACTAGGTAATAGCAATCCACTTTACATCAGGCCACATCACACCTCCTTGCCATTTATTGTTTTCCCATAACAAAATGGGCCTGCCTGTTTTATTACTTACTTCTCACTAAACCAAAATCTCCTTTTCCTCTTAGGAAATACAGTGGAGGAAATAATTATTTGATCCCCTGCCCATTGCATAAAAATAATTGAATGGTCTATAATTTTTATGGTAGGTTTATTTTAACAAAGAGAAAGAAAATATCAACAAAAGAATCCAGAAAAAAACATTAAAAAAAGGCTATAAATTAATTTGTATTTGACCAAGTGAAATAAATATTTGATCCCCTACCAACCAGCAAGAATTCTGACCCTCATAGACTGGTTATGTGCCCATGAGGCACATAAATTTGATATGTCCCTTTAGGAAAGTGCTCCTGCTCTCAACTTATGTGTATAAAAGACACCTGTCACAGAATCTCTTCCATTTAAACCTCTCTAGCACCATGGAACTAAAGTGCTGTCAAAGGATGTCAGGGACAACACTGTAGACCTGCACATGGCTGGAATTGGGTCCACTAGAAAAAGGCCACTGTTGGTGTGATAATTCGAAAATGGAAGAAGAACAAAATAACAGTCACTCTGAAGCTCAATGCAAAATCTCACCTGTTGGGGTTAGGATGATTCTGGGAAAGGTGAGTAATCAGCCCAGTATTACACGGGAAGAGGTTGTTAATGATCTCAAGGGAGCAGGGACCACAGATGCCAAGAAAAGCATTGGCAACACACTTTGTCATGATGGTTTGAGATCCTGCATATGTACAGGCCCGTCTGAAGTTTGCCAATGAACACATGAATGATTCAGAGAAGGCTTGGGAGAATGCAATGTGGCAGATCAACTTTGAGCTCATTGGCATCAACTTGACTTGCCATGTTTGAAGGCAGAGAATTGCTGAATATGAATATTGTTGACCTCAATAACACCATCCCCACTGTCTAACATGGAGGTGGAAACATTATGCTTTTTGGCTGTTTCTCTGTTAAGGGTACAAGAAGGGTGCATTGAAAGGCTGATGAATGGGGCCATGTACCATTAAATCTTGGATTAAATCTGGCCTCAGCCAGAACACTGAAGATGGGTCGTGGATTGGTCTGACAGCATGACCATGACCCAAAATATACTGCCAAGGAACAAAGGAGTGGCTCAAGAAGAACGGGACTTAATCCCATAGAAAATCTGTGGAAGAAGCTGAAACTTTTTGGGTTCTTGGCTACTTGGGTTACCAAGTGAAAGCCTCGAAACGTTCAGGATCTGGAGCGTATCTGTAAAGAGGAGTATACCAAAATCCCTCCTGAGACAGGTGCAAACCTGGTGACCAAGTATAAGAAACGTCTGACCTCTGTGCTTGACAACATGGTTTCTCCAAGTACTAAGTCACGTTTTGCTTGAGAATCAAATACTTATTTCACTCGATTAGATACAAATTCATTTATAAACTTTCTTTAATGTTTTTTCTGGGTTTTTTTTATTCATATGTTGTCCCTGTCTGTTTAAATAAACCTACTATAAACATTTTAGACTGTTCATTACTTTATAAGGGGGTGAACTTACAAAATCAGAAGATGATCAAATAATTTCCCCCACTGTAGTACCTCTTGGCAAAGTGCCTGGATTGAAACAATTGAGCTCTAAGCTTAACTGAATAGCATATGCAGAATATAACTGTATGACTGTTGTAGGCTGGATACAGCAGCCACCAGAACTAGCGAGGTGTTCACCAGGTGTTAGGACCCAGAGCACCATAGCACTCTACTGATCGATATGTCCATATTCTTCTCACTCTCAGTTTAGCACTTTCTCCTTTTTTCTCCGCTCCCTTTCTTTCTTTACGAATGTCCTCAAATCTCTCCTTGTTAAGAAACAAAAAGAATGCTTTACTCTTTATCGTTTGATAAAGTGAATTCAACTGGCACTGGCAGGTAAAATAAATATGTTGTCAAGCTATTCCTGCATGATTGACTAGACTGCCCAAAAACAAATGCGAAAAAAGTCTTTAGCAGCGTGGGGTTTGCCAGAGGCCATTTTGGCTCCAGCCAGATGGTATGTGCCAAGAGCTAGAAGGGCTGCCAGTTTCCCAAACTATCACGGCCACCTGTGATGAATAGCTCAGTGGCCACAGCAACACGGCCCAGCTGCAGGCGCACAGGCTGTGGATGGAAGCGATGGGAAGCTGTAAGGGGGATGATACACTAAACAGGATTTACATGCTTTCATGTTGTGTTAGGCCTAAAATGAAAAAAGTCATGTTGGCTGCATCTTAAAAATGGATAAAAGAGAAAAAAAATAAAACAAGAAGGTTTTTACAGGTTTCTTCTCCTTTGGATAAATGTAGCTGCCAAGTTTCATTAAATCGTGCATGCTCATTGATTTGTAATTGTATTTCATCCCTGTGCTTAAGTATCCTAAACAGTCTAACCCTTTTCGTATCTTTTTTGCAGAACGGTTCATATTAGATCTAACCTACAGTCATTGTGCTTTTTTGGTTTATTTTTGCAGAGAGATATGTTGGATGTGAACCAGATTATAAAAGACTTGGCCAGCATGGTACATGACCAAGGGGACACAATAGGTGAGATTTTAATTATGTTTGTTCATGCTTGAGTTGTTTATGTTGCAATGCCCGAAGAGAGGACTACTTTGCTTTAAACTAGTTAGGCCTGTTATTGATTATCACTTCTCCTTATCTCTCTTTGTTCTCAAACTCCCTACTGCACAGGAGTAGTGGAAACGAAGACACTGACACTTGATAATGATTCAGTTGACTCAATACATCAGAGACAGGGCATGCTGAAGTGGTATCTCAGATTAGATCTGTGGGGATACAGACAGAACACTGGGCTTGTGAATTAGCAGTCGGTACACTAGTTATAAGATGCATAAGAAAAGAGATGCAGCTTAGAAAAAAAGGAGTTTGCTTAATTAAATGTATATATCATTTTTCTTTTTCTTTAGGTTGCATTATATTTAATGTCTTCCCCAAACTGTTACCACAAAGTTGGAAGCACACAGTTGTCTCTTTATATGTTGAAACATTGCATTATTGAGTCACTGGAACTGAAAAGCGCAAACACTGTTCCAGCATGACAATGCCCCTGTGCACAAAGACCCTGAGCTACATAAGAGCATAGTGTGTTATGAATTGTGTGGGAATAATGTCTCCTGCACAGAGCCCTGACCTCAACACTACAGAACATCTTGAGCTGACAAGCTGACTGTACCCCAGATCTCCTCTCATCCAACCTAAGTGCCTGAAATCACTTATATGAATGGGAAAATCCCCACAGCCACAGTCCAAAATCTACTGTAAAACATTTTCACAAGTGTGGTGGTTATTATAGAAGTAACAATGAGACTTAATCTGTCAATATATGTTAAATTATATGTTATAACTGTAATGGTCAGATGTCCCAATATATTTGTCCATATAGTGTTCCTTAAAGGGTCAACATTGTCATTTCTAAAGTAAATGTAAAATGGATGAAGAATTCTTACAGTGTTTCTGTAACATCCGCCACGGCTGCTACCTGCAGAGGGGCGTGGCCGGAGCGGCCGCCGGAGGGATTCATGTCACAGCCA
>JAOUQX010000036.1:9454877-9469056 GCA_028566295.1 Liobagrus marginatus
TTTTAAATACATTTTTCTTATTTAAAAACATTTAACATTTATTGCGGTGTTTTTTGGGTGTCCGGAACGGATTAACGAGTGATTTGAGTTAAGAGCTACCTCAGAGAACGGATTAAACTCGTAAGTCGAGGCCTCACTGTAATTAGATTCTGCATTAAAGGTAGATTTTTATTTTTATTTTTTTCTCCAAATCTAAAATTAATTCATGATTATTTTACAGTTACAGTATAAAATATCAGTGTGATTACTTTTTGCAATGCAATTATTAGAGATTCTGTAAGATTACTGTGAAATTTGACCTGCATGGATAGTTGCAGTGTAAAAAAATTATTTGTGTTTGGCAGGTATTAAAACCCGGAGGAATTGTCTTGTTCAGGGATTATGGCCTCTATGATCATACCATGCTGAGGTTTAAGTCAGGGAGCAAGCTTGGGGAGAATTTCTATGTGAGACAGGATGGCACTCGTTCCTTTTTCTTCTCCAGAGGTCAGTCACTAATAATACTTTGAGTCGTTTTTTTCTGTAGTGAGTACGATATTATTAACTCTTTGTCTCTTTTTCAGAGCATCTGGCCAATCTGTTTCAGCAAGCGGGGTTTCACCCTCTTGCAAACGAATACATTTTGAGAGAAACTGTGAACAAAAAAGAGGGACTGTGTGTTCCAAGAGTATTTCTCCAAAGTA
Organism: Liobagrus marginatus; assembly: GCA_028566295.1. Lineage (NCBI taxonomy): Eukaryota > Metazoa > Chordata > Actinopteri > Siluriformes > Amblycipitidae > Liobagrus > Liobagrus marginatus. The sequence goes on from JAOUQX010000036.1 coordinate 9,455,561, forward strand.
AATATCGCAAACCTGACTGATTTTCATCAGTGTTTATAGATGTAATGCAAAGATTATAGGTCATATTTTATGTATTCTATGAATCAGTGTCAGTTTTATTAAACAAATGTTGTTTCATAATAACCCCAAAACATCAAATAAATTGATGTGAAATTAAATTGAAAGTGTCATTTTTTTATGTTTACTATATATGTGTACGTTTCTCTTTGGCTGTGTACTGTAGATACGCTTCCAAGTTTGGAAACCTGAATCCTGTTACCACTTTCTAACACAAGGTGACAGCAGAAATTAATAAATCAACCAATTATTAAACTAACATTAGTTATTAACCTTAACCCGTTCATGCGTAACTTCTTCTCACGCCTGAATTTGAATTCTGTCTAGTGATTACTTACTCAATAGTAATGGGATTTGCCATTAGTTTCAAAAGGTTAAAACAGGATGTCTGAAATTATAATAATGATTCTATTAATAAATACCAAAACGAAATTGGTAATATTTAGCTTTAACACATGCAGTATAAAGGCAAAATAATGCCATTAGAAATTTTATTCTTGGTTTAATTCAGTGGATATCGATTTAATACAAATTGTTTGCATTATCTTGCAATTGGTAAATTAATGAAAAGAAATGAAGCCACAAACTTGTTTAACTTTTAATTTTTTAGGTACACTTGGTATATTGAAACAACAGTCGCATGCATTGACTTAAAAAAAAAAAAAAAAAAAAAAAAAAAAAAAGGATCAGGTTTTCTTGCCTGGCCAGCAAAAGAACGAAAGACTTAAACTACTTCTGTCTGTGTGCATTAAATTAATTTAATACACAAGTTCCACAATTTGAGTTGAGTTACTGGTATATGATCTTTTCCATGACATTCTAATTTATTGATATGCACCTGTATATTCAATGCTGGTGGAAATATGAAAGAAAAAAAATCTATTTACACCATTTGAGAATTGATACGAGCGACTGCATATTTTAAAATGATTCATTCAAAAATCTATTTTTTTGCCCAGCCTTATTTCTGAGTGCAGTTTCAATTCAACACAGTTATAAGCGCTTTTAACAATAAAGACAGTGTCTTAAAGCAGCTTCACAGAATATAAAGAATAAAGAATATAAAGAATATATAAAATTCTGAAACGAAATGTATCCCAATGAGCAAACATGAGGTGACGGTGGCAAGGAAAACTGCCTAATGTAATGCTAGGAAGAAACCTTGAGAGTAACCAGACTCCTCAAACCCATCCTCATCTGGGGAACAGCAGATTGTGTGGTGGTGATGTGCAGTCTAAATAGGTTTATACACAATAGATTCCCGACCAGGCGATTTTGAGAAGTTCATAAATCAGCAGAGTTCCAAGTTTCTTACGGGTTCAGCACTAAAGTGTTCATTTAAAAGTTAGTGTTCACTGATGGAAAATCCAAGCACAACACCATCACCGCCTCTCCTTGCACTCCCGTCCATCGTCAGCAGCAGTTAAATACTTCATCCTATGACAACAGCATGCCTTCTTCGTAGAAGAGTCAGGTGCTGAATTACTTATTACTAATGAAAATATTTGTCGTATCTTGAAACAAACAAAATGACAGAATACGGCTGTTGAGCAGTTAGAATCCTATATTAAGCAAGAATGGGGCAACATTCCTCTCCCAAAACTCCAGCAAATGGTTTCCTCAGTTCCTAGACAAATACAGACTTTTACAGAACAGGGTATAAACCAGGTTGTTGCAAACACTTTTTTTTTTAAATATACATTTATTTTTCTCAATTTAAACATTTGATATTTTTTCTATACTGTATTCTAAATAAAATATGGCTTTGAGGTTTGCAAATCACTGCGATCTGTAATGTAGCTTTTACCCACCTTTACCCAATGATTTGCAACTCTCATAAACCCATTTTTTATTCACAATAGATTAGAAAATAGAAAACAAATCAATTGTTTAAATTGAGAAAATAAATGTACAATTCGAAGGAAAAATTTGATGGCATAAATCAATTTAATTTGATTTATGACTGCCCGCGCTTAATGCCAGACATGAGCAGGGCCTGAGTTACTAGTCAAAGACTGTTTTGGCAATTATGGCTTTCCATACGGAGCTGCTATGAAAAAGGGGCGGTGCGCGCTCTTCATTTCGGTCTGGATGTTCAAAACCGCATACTACTATACTAGATAGTATCCCAAAGAAGTACGACTCTTGTACAGGAGCATACTGTGTAGTATAGAAGTACGCAGACGAAACCTTGCACTTCGCCCACGACTGTGTCTCACGTTAGCGATGGGAAGTCCGGCTCTTTCCAAAGATTCGGCCCGTTTGGCTTGGCTCTCATTGAAGAGCCGTCTCTAACGGCTCCCAAATGGCTCTTCATTCAGTATCACTTTGAGCCTTCTATTTGAGCCTAATTTAGCAATTGTGAATGGTTTGCGTGTTGGTAATCAGTGTTTTTTAATCCATTGTTTTTCATAAAAGCTTTATTTTATGCGGGGTTTTTTTCGTTACAAAAATACAGTTTGGAGCGGCTGAAGATTCGACTCTCCCCGACGAGAGTCGACTCTTCCCGGTCACTACAAAGAATCGGCTCTTAGAGCCGACTCGTTCGCTAACGGCACATCACTGTCTCACGCATACATACATAGTGTGTTGTGCTTAATATTAACCACGTTTTAATAGGACCGGTCTGATTCATTTTAACGTTCGCGTCTGTTCCAGTAGGAAATAAGAGACTTTAGGTACATAGTGTTGTTTTCCATTTAACGGCAAGCATTTTCTAGAACAGCGGGAACCATTGCTTGAACCATTGTTTGGATATTAAGAGCTGCTACCCGAAAATCTTTACACGCATGGATAACAGAGAGAAGGACAGCAGGTCTGATGGAGAATGGGAATCTGCCCAAGAGGAAGTAGTAGATCCCCGGGTTCAGGTAATGGGGCTCTTTTACTGCAGTGTGCTCGTCTGGGTATTTTATTTAGTAACATACTTTAGTATCCAGTGTCATGCAGTTAAAAATAATGAGTGTTTTGTACTCACAATGTCGGTTTCAGTATTAAAAAGAGGTGTGTTTGATTAGTTTTGTACATTATCATATTAGTACATACCGTTACAACCAATAGGTTGATGATTTTATTTCAGGTTACAATAAAATCTGCACACAAAATAAACTGTAGCTAGACACTGTTTAAACCCGAAATGTGTTCTGTAAGAGATCCAGTAACATACAACAACATCTGGAGTCAAGCAGTTCCGCAGGGCCTTACTGCCAAATCCTTTAATCTACTAGCATGTCCTTTAATCACATGTTAGGATTGTTGCTTCTCTGTTCCATTATAGTTTTGAACTCCTCTCCAAATTGGCCATCTTTTTTTAACAGGGGGAACTGGAGAAGCTGAACCAGTCCACAGATGACATCAACCGCTGTGAGACTGAACTGGAGGTACTAAAATATGTAGTGAAATATTTGATCCTTTTTCCACATCAGATTGTTCTGTTTGGTTTTGTACGTCTTGAATCGTCATTCAACTCTTAGCCACCATCATGGATAAAGACAATAATGTTTAGGCAATTTGTAAATCCTTTCTGCTGGTACCTGTCATTTTTGGGAATATGAGTGTGGTTTCTACATCTGACACATAAAAATTGTTGTTTAATGTAAACGTTGCTGTTTCATTCACTTCCTTTTAATCATGAATAATATTATATATAATGACAGAAAATAAATATAAAAAGCCCAGTATCTTCTAGGCTAAGATCATTATTGACATAAAATCGCGAAATCCTTCTTTTTATTAGTTAGTTAGTGTTAGTTGTTCACTACTGTTAGTAGGGTAGATTTGCATCTATTTAAAAGGAATACTTTCTTAGACGAAGTTAGACTTGCTTTAAACAACCAACTGCTAGACAGACTGTATCTGTTTAATAAGCTTTAAAGTTTATTGTCTACATCTGTATTTTTAATTATGTCGGGTTTTATTATCACATTCGGGGGCTGTTTCTTTTTGAAACCTTGTTTTGTCGCTGTGTTCCTGCTGAGTGCTGGTTCTACTTAAGATTATAGGAATGATTAACCGCACTTCCTGTCATTATGGCAAAGGGTTATATGGAAGGTATTTGCAATCCATGCACATTGTTGTATTAAAAATGCAATACTTCTGACAAGCTTTAGATATAAACTTTTGATTATCTGTATCCTGATTTAAAGAGGGTCCTTAAGTTTAAATTTGAATAAAAACGTCTTGCTTCTATCACGTGTGGCAGCCTGGGAGAAATCCTTCCCATATTAAATTAGACATTTGTGAACATAGGGGCAGGTCCGTGCTGAGTTTCAGTTCATGTTTCACCCTATTTATTTTTTTATTTCACAAAAGCACATGGTTTTTTTATTGTGAGTGTATACACATAAAAGTCGACAATTTATATTTTATAACGATGTCTTGCACTAATCTGTGCGGCCAAAAATGACGGCGTATTTTTAGTTGTTTCAGCTGGCATGAGGAAAAAATCTATCAGAATACGCTGGCACATTCGTTGACCAGAGGGGTTAAAAAATGTGCATATTTCATTTCATATTAATGTTTAAATATTTGACTATAAAATTATTTCACCTATGTTGGTCATGACAGCAGCAGGAGTAAGATAGGCTACATCATAAAATGGCAACATGTTGGAGCATGTAGTCTGTCAGACATGATTTTGACCATTTCATTAAGTTGTTTTGTAGAAAGCCTTTCTTTGAACTGAATTTCACTTTTGCATGAATTGTATTTTAATCTATGTTTGATCATTTAATTGCCTGGATTTATTAAATAGTAAGAATCAAGAACGTTGGGTAAGGAATGATTATTGATTATTGATTGATATTGAGGTGCGTGACAAAAACAGAGACATTGTTTCAGCCTTACTCAAAGGGCGGAAGCACGCAGGTTTGTCGAATACATTTCTTGAATATATTAAATAGAATGCATTGCATCTTAATTAGGCATGCTTAATTAATTGATAAAATATTGATTTTAGTTGGTCTAAATTTAGTAGATTAGACACAAATTAATTTATATAGATTGGGTTTCCTTCTAGATGAGGGCGTGTGGGTTTGTATGTGCTTCATGACTGTGCAGCCCAGGAGCCCATCGTAATAGCGTGCACTGGGGCCCGTTATTACTGTTATGCCACTGCCTCTACATTTATAGCCTAATCTACTTGTTAGCATCATTTTTAGAGAATTTCAAGTGTGTAATTATTAATGAGGTCACGTATTATTATGAATATTTTCATTATTCACTTCATGGAGTCTCATCATCTGAGGTACAAGTTGCTTTATACAGGTCATTTCAACATAATCTGCGTCTCCTCACCCCACTGATCTTGCTAGCATCCCGGGGGGAAGAAACCTTGTCCACTTACATCTGTAAGCGCTTGCAGTGTGTAAGCCCTCATCACAGATTTGCGGCTGCATATAACTGGTCTTTTAAGTGGAAGTGTCTTACTAGAAACAAAATCCGTGCGGATTCTATCTTGCGCAGCATGTAGCTATCTAAAAGCTCGATCAAGCTCTGAAAACTATAGACATATTTAAGCAGTCTTTTCTCTTGTATTTTTTTAGTCTCAATCCAGCCTTAACATGATGCTTGCAGGCAAGAGTCCAGGTTACAAAGCAGATTTTGGTGTGGTAGCACATCCGCCTCAGGATCTTATGTCTTGTGCAATCCGAGGTGCATTTTCCCTCACCACATTTGTAAGGTGTACTTATTTAAGTTGGTATGGATTTCTTCTCAGCTCAAACCAGTCTGGTCACTTTTCTTAGGCTTTTGTTCGTATACAGACCTCCAGTACACACGATATTTTTATTTCTTGCATCATTTTAAAACTAGAAACTGTGTTGGAAATTTCCCCTTTGAAATACTTGCCTGAATCCAGTTAAAGTTACTGAAACCACATTTTTTTTCACTATTCTGATGTTTGATGTAAGACGCTCTTGAGCTCTATATGATTTTACGCATGTTTCTCCTTCCACATGATTAACTGATTGATTAGCTGCATGAATATTCATGTGTTCCTTTTAAAGTGACCAATGTAACGCTAAAGTAAAGCTCAGTTTATTGGTCACATGCACATTATACAGTGAAATTCTTTGATTCTGCATATCCCAGCATACAAATTTTGAACGCTGGGGTCAGAGCACAGGGTCAGCCAGAACAGACGGCGCCCCTGGAGCAGGTGAGGTTAAGGGTCTTGCTCAAGGACCCAATGATGGTGGCTTGCCTTGTGCGGGGCTTGAACCCCTGACCCCCTGATCACTGACCCAGAGCCTTATACCACTGAGCCACCACCACCCCGATGGGGTGGGCTCAACCTCCAATGAGTGGGTTGACAAATGCTGTAAATCTAAAATGAGTGTATAATGGAATAGACCCGCATGAGGTTCTTGCTATCCATAATGGTTGAGTTTTAGTGACATGCACATCTACACGTTCTACATGTCTTCGCCAGACTTAATGCTGATGTTTCCAATACTAAGTGTGGATATTATACAGTCACCATTGGTTAAGTGAGCTCTGTGAGCCCATGTGATTTGGTATCAAATGAAAATTAGAATTGTATCTAAAAAAATGCCATTCTCATCTCGTATGTAGAATACTTTTAACATTCTCACTGTTTGGGTCTTTTGACATGAGTCCTTATCATAAAATCGTTTTTTCTTATATTCAAATGGGTTCAATTCCATGAACTTCTGTTTAACATTTAAAAATCACTGAAGGCGTTTCTAACATGGGAAGAACTAATACGTTTTCCAAAAGAAATAATGATAAGCCTCTTTCTTGTCCATCTTTGAATATATTGAAAGCAAGCAGTGTCTTTCTTCATTCATCCAGTGTCTTAGTTTATTCTCAGAACATTTGTGGTATTTTGCAGACACCCTTAACCAGAGCAACAGGAAAAGGCCTCTGGGATGTAACATAGTACACAGTTTCTTAAGTTGAACTGGGAATGTGAATGCTTGAACAACTGCTGGGGAATCCTGATCATTTCATCATTCTTTTACTCTTGGTTCTTGTCTCGATGCTCTGCTACATGTTCGATGCTGTGGTTTCCAGGATGCAAGGCAGAAGTTCCGTTCCGTGCTAGTGGAGGCAACACTGAAACTGGATGAGCTGTTGAAGAAGCTTGGCAAGGCTGTAGAGGAGTCCAAACCATATTGGGAGGCCCGACGTCTGGCCCGGCAGGTTGGTGGTGCTCTCTTCTAACGTTGCTTATCCTGTTCTATATCGTATGGTTAATGTTCTGACTCTTTAGGAAGGACTTACCAGTAATTTGCTTTAAATCTTCTATTCCACTTTTTTGTACATAGACTGTTATTTAATCATTGCGTTTCTCTTTTGTTTTGTTTTTTTATTATAGGGGCAAATATGCTTCTTTATTCAGTATATACTGTTTGCATAGTTCAGGCTAATTCATCCATTACAGATTAGAAATCTTATTTTTGCATTTATGGTATCTGTTTCTGCACTAAATGCTTTGTGTTTTTGTTTATTTCTAAATGAAAACATAGTGTTGTCTTCATAAGCGTTAAGAGTTTAACAACCATAACCTGCATAGCACACATTAGTCATACGTATGAATATGCTGAATGTTTACAAAACCATAGGATTGGAAAAAGAATCCTTGTTCTGTCCATACATTAAGTGTGATTTTACTTTTTGTTCTTCATTGCACTGGATAACGTTGTAACGTCTGTTAAACGCTGTAAATGTAATGTTGCTTTATAACTTCTATACATTTAAATTTGTAAACCGCTTTCACAATTGTATTTTAATTATTGCGTTCCCCCACTGTGTTCAAGAACGTTTACCACAAAGCTGTTTCGCAGAATACACAGCAATGATCTACATTTAGATTCAATTTGTATTTGGAATAGACAGAAGGTGGTGACGGTAGAACAAAGCAATGCAGCAGGACTATCACCACAGATAGATTATGGTAATAATTGCAGCAGCACTGATGGAGGAAGTGTTTACAGATTCGACATATCCAATAATGGTGATGTGATTGGATTTAAGAGCTCTTTCTGTTGCGCTTGTTGTTATATCTTTGTGTGAATCACCTTGTGATGAAAGGCTGATCCCCTTAAAAACCTCAGAGTCATAACTCATATTGGCTACTGTTATGTGCTGGACCTGAGAGTGTTTCTGCTGGAAACGACCAAGGCATTGCTCTACCTGCCAACTAATTTCTCCACTTTCTTGCTGCATTTTTTGTCTTTTTTTATTTTGCTTGCTGTCCCAATTTTTCTCTCTCACCCACTTGTATTAATCGGGTTGTTAAACAGCAGGCTGAATTGTACCTTGTTGCCCAGTCTGGTACACGTTGTTTTCCACACTGGCTGTCACGTGCTTCTTCAGAAAAGTACTCATAACCACACTGATTATAGATTGTGGTAAACGTTTCTGCACTCAATGCTTTTTGTCCTTGTTTATATCCAAATGGAAACATAATGTTATCTTCATCAGCATTAGGATTTTCACCAGCATGACACACTAAAGCACATGTCTTAGTCATGAACATCATTTTGATGAAGGTATAGATATAAAGTTTCATTTTTATTATTATTATTTATAATGTTTCATTCATCTTATACTGCTGTTGCAGACATTATTTAAGAATGACATGTCAAGAATTTTATCTGTCTATTATTACATTTAATGTTGTGGACCATTCATTTAATAGCTAGTTTCTGTTAGACCCATATAATACTGTAGCAATAGCCAGTGCAGTACTAGTGCAGTGTCTCACCTTTTGTCTCTCTTGAAGACATTAAGACACAGATTGCAGCTCATCATATTACTGACAAATCCTAAAATGTCCTATGTTACATGCCTTTTGTCAACCCTATGTCACTATAAAAAGGATCATATATACAAATGGGCACTTCAACATACACCTGTTATTTGCTTTGCAGCTAACAAATGTTAAATCTGCTCTTATTGAAGCACTTTTTTTTACCATTAAAAAATAGAGCAGGGCTGAAGAATAATACTGTAATGATTGAGATCTATTACAGTATAGTGCTTATAAAGGGTTACTGTAAGAGTAATTTCCCACGGAAGCAATAATTATCAGTGTTGTTGTTTGTATTCTTTCTTTTAACAAAATGTCCTCACCCACATCCACATTTGTTTTGGTCTGTCTGTTTTGTTGAGCTCAGATTACTATGTGTTCAGACAGATAAGTTCACCGTGCTACGTGTTCATTGATTTGCATATCATCACCATCCTGTAACTTTCACTGTAGGATGTTTTTAGAATGACACACTGGGAAACCTGTGATGATTCATTCAGTTATGGCATTCTCCTCCGATTCTTTACTTGAAACGGGGGTAATTGGACAGTCGAGGTTCCTAAGTGAAAATCCTTTCAAATGAAAGAACTGTTAAAGGACGATGACCCTTCGTTTAAAATTAGCTTAATCGGTGTACAATTGTGAATCACATGAACTACATCCCAGACTAGTTAGTTCATATATAGTCTTTCACGATAACTCTCCATCCTAGCTGAACACGATGAGATTTATTTAGAGTATACGTGCCATGCGCCACTGCATGGAAAGGCTTGGCATTAAATGTGCCTGGCTATGATGGATTATCTCTGCATTTTTGGACACTTATGATCTGTCTATCTTTTTATGCGTTCATAAACCGAACCTTTACAGAAGATATATTTAAATATAAGAAGTGGGCTAAATTATCAAAAGAACAATCCTCAAGTCTAAAAACGCTAGTAAATTATTCGTTGTTAAGAACTCTACTCCTCACTCTTGAATAAATGACCGTTTCATTAGTAGATCGCAGTAAGGATTCATAGCTGATGGATTGCAAATGTGTTTGTAATCATAACCGTAACACAGAAACGCAGAAAGCACAGCCTGTATTTTGCAATTAGAATTACCAAAAGAAAGTGTGAGTGAACAATCCTCTGTAGAACAATTTTATATACCTGTTTATTAATTAAAACAGACAGGGATGTTATAACCAGCAGTTAGAGTTGGAAAATCATTCAGATTTGGGGTGTACAAAAATGTAAAAAAATACCATGGGGGAAGTGTTAGCTCATTGCTCAAGGTGTTGGACTGATGATCTGAAGACCGGTGTTCGATTCCCAGCACTGCCAAGCTACCACTGCTGAGCCCCTGAGCAAGGCCCTTAACACTCAACTGCTTTTTTGTCTTGGACACATCAGGCCATGTCATCACGCCAGAAACGGTTCTAAAATTTTAGCTTCAATGTCTGAACAAAACATGTATCCATTGCTTTTGGCTCATTCATCTGTTTTTACTACCACCATTATAATGCTGTATATAATACTAATACAGAACAATCATGTGTGGTTTTAATAAGTGAGTAAAAATAAAACTCAAAACTGCCATCATTCCATATGAAACAGCCATAACCCAATTTTTTATTATTAGCTGAGCTCTTGAACAGAACATACATATGTTATTAATAATTGTAGCAGATTATATTTATTTTTAATGATCAAAAATTACATCAATATGTAGCATTCTTACATGCTTGAATATATCAGAATACATTGTATAGTTATGGATATTATGTGCTGGATTGTTGCTTTTTGGCTGCAATTGTGTTATGTTTTGCAGCCTTTAATTATTAAAACATTACCAGAACAGAGTACCTTCTGTTCTGTATCAGGCTGTGTTTTTAGCAGCAAGGAAAAGTTCGCTTCATGCAGATAATTATTTCGTCAATTCAGAATAGCTGCGTTTTATTTTTACTCACTTTTTAAAACCAAAAAACAGGATTCTCATTTTTGCAGCCACTTTGGAATATTTAGCTAGCAGACATGTTACTTTGGTGCATGTGTGATTGTAGTTTAAATGCGGGGAGCTTTTAGAGGAAGTATGATTCTGCGTCAGATAAAGTCAATAGGGCAATTGACAAATGAGCAATTAGGGCTGAACGATTTTGGAAAATAATCTAATTGTGATTTATTTTGATCAAGATTGCGATTGAATATGCGATTATATTTTAAGCTTTATATTTTAATTTTCTGTATTTAATCTTCTGTCAACAAAGACAACTAACACATTATTATTAAACTATTATTATTAAACAAACTTTAAAATTATTTCCTGTAGGCCCATGTTATGATGAAAGATGGTGAAGCATGAATTGATATGAATGACATTTTTATTTAACTACTTTAACTAATGTGTTAAGCGTATATGTTAACAGGTTTAATTTCAGAGCTGCATGGCAACTTGTTATTTCCTCTGAGTCTGCTTTGTGAAATTGCGATTAAATTGCGCTTTGCGATTGAAAAAATTGTTTTTTCTTAATGCGATATTTTTACAAATGCAATTAAGTGTTCAGCCCTAATAGTAATGCAAGGCAACTGGGTCACATTGTGATCTTGGCATGGTAAAGGAAATTTTATTATGAGCAGGCTTATTATAACACATGATGTATTTGGATCGCTGTTTTTTGTTTGTTTGTTTAGTTACATTTGAAAGCCTTGCACATACTGAACAAGTGGCAGCGATTTGAGAGAGAGGGGATTTCCTGTCTCAGCTTCTTGTATAATAAATAACGTGCAGTTCTTGAAGTCTATGTCCCAAAGAGTAGAGACATTCTTGTCCCTATAAAGTTAATGATACATTTTCCCAAGTCACAACAGAGTCTATGTTCAGCTGAGGTGTGGAAAAAGATACGTAGATCTGAAAATACCTAAATAATTTAACGTTCTGTGATTGTTTTGCAAAAGAAAATCAACCTTCAAACAAATTAGTGTATTTTTGAATAAACTGGATTTTACGTTTGCCTCTTTCCGAGTCACTCCTTTACATATTACCTTTGAGCAACACTGAAGCTAAATTATATAGTGTTTATAGTGTGCTGTTTATAGCTATATTGTCAGAATTCTCACTGGACAAATTATGCTTCCCTAGTTCAGTTTGTTATTCTCTATAGTTAATTGCAAATACAGTGTATAACTCATGCAAACCACCATGCAAAGCAGTATTCTACAGTTTAAAATGTACTTTGGGATAGAGCAGATACTTTTTACCCATAAGCCACCAGGCTTCTCAACACGAACTGAAGCACTCGCACTTGAACTCGTAAAGCACTTATGCACGGTCACTTTAAGACTGTTCTATAATGTTTACCTTGCAACGCCAATTTAAATATTATACTGTTTATTACAAAAAAAAAAAAAAAAAGGTCACTAATACTGTTGTAGCATCATCTACTGTTCCACTACTCAATGCTGCTACTGTTTACACTAGCCATTTTACTGAGCTAAATAATGCTATGCTGCTAGTTTTAACTTAAATGCTGCACAACCATCGGCACTATGTTGTATGTATCTGTCCCGTAGTGTATTGTATGTACCGTCTGTTATGCATTGTCTGTACTTGTTGCACTTTGTGTCATACGCAGCTCTTTATTGTCCTTTGTGTGTGATGTGACTGTGTGTTGTTCTGTTTTGTGTGACTGTGTTATATGTAGCATCATGGTCCTGGAGAAACGTTGTTTCGTTCCATTGTGTATTGCAACAGCTGTATATGATGTAACGACAATAAATCTTCTTGAATCTTGAATACTGCAGTAATTAAATTTGTAAGTAATGAATGAAAAAAAGTTAACATGGAGTATTTGGTACTGCATTTATCATTTCAAACTTGGCACAATTTAAGGTTCCCCTTTTGTGCAAACACAACAACACAGATGTAGCAATGCATCGTGTGTCTTATATCTTATTTCATGTAAAGTTTGGTAGTTACTTATTGTTATGTTGTGTGGACAAAGTGTGAACAAAAATTGCAAAAAAGAAAGCAAGATGGAGACCAAAATTTTGTGGACATGTAGCTTTAAAAGAGTGATATTTTTTGGGGGGGATTTGGTTTACACTTGTGGCAATGTTTATGTAATCACAAAATGTCATTCAAGTTCATTATCATGTGCGTAAATGTACAGAGACTTAGATGTTAAACTTAAGTGTTTCTTTGAAGTAAAACATTTAAAGGATGTAGATGGTTACTTTTGTACTCGTCATGTTTGGGGAAGTTGTCTAGCAGTAGTGGTTTTGGTTGAGGAACATGGAAGAGAACTAGCTTTCAGTTTTATGAGAAACAGTTTCAAGAGTTAAGCCTACCAGCTAAACATGAGATGTTATCTGTGTAATCTGTAACGCATAGACAACAGTTTAGCATGGCACACAATTTACTACAGTCATGAGGTTTTAAGACTTACCTTTTGTTTTTATTTAGTTTGCAACTAAGCAACTCATGACTAGTTTTCTGACTAAACCGTATTAAGCATAAAAGAAAAACCTTTAGTGCTTATAAACATATATAGGATGTACGTTTGCAAAAAACCTAGATATAATCTAAAACACATTCAGAGTAAAATGATTGCTGCCATTGAAGGCCTTTGTGTAGTTCAAGTTCAAGTTTTATTGGTCACATATACATTGTACAATACAAC
>JAOUQX010000036.1:9576498-9598651 GCA_028566295.1 Liobagrus marginatus
GTTTTGGATTTTGTGGTAGGTAGATCATTTTGACTTGGTCATGCTATAAGTAGCTCGCATGCTGAAAAAGTGTGAGCACCCCTGCCCTAGACTATAGAGCACATGAACTATACCTACAATGATTCACTCCCTATATATGGATTCTGTTTGAAATCCTTTTAGGATGAGGCTATCATAAACAAATGTCTTTCTTTAGCACTGCTTCTAGCGTCATGCCGTGGCCTGGCTACTTCAGTCATTCTGTCAAATGCAGGTTTTAAAATTAGCTCTCATCAAACATCATTGCCGTTAACTTTTTTTAGCCTGGTCTAAGTGTATATCAAAAATAAAATTGGTTATATTTAACCTTTTACTTCATCCCAGATTTGCACTTAAGAACTTTTCCGTTGGATAATAAACAGTCTCTCTTTTGACTTCTGTTTTAAATCTGAATCTAAAATAGTGAGATGATCTGTGTTTGTAGTAATGCTCTTCAAGGAGGAAATGCAGGCTTGATGAGGAACTGAAATATTTGTTTCCTTCCTTTCAGCCGGTCACTGTCTAGCCTCCCAAATGTTGAAGGAGTGGGGAGAAAAAAAGGAGTCTTATGCACAGACGCCTTATCTGTCCGAGTAAGTTTTCACACATGTACACAAACATCAGCCTTCGGTTAGTTTACTGATTATGCTATGAAACTGAGTCACTATTTCCAGCTTCCTCTTGCTACGTTGGAAAAGTTCAAGTTCAAATTTTATTTGTTGCATGCATATCATACATAGTACGACATGCAGTGAAATGCTTTGACGACTGACCGAACGTTCACTAGTGAAGAGTGAGAGATATTGTACAGTGATGGTTAAATTGCATATAAATAAATATATACAGTGTATACAATTATACATACATATATACATATCTGCACAGTATGTACAGTATATGCAAAGGGTTAAACTTTATATAAATAGCGTGACTGAAGAAATGACCAAGTAAAGTGCAGGGGCTGTGCATGTGTATACAATATTTATGTGTGTAGTACATGTGTGTAGTGTGTAGTACATGTATGTAGTGTACACACACATTCACTCCTGTTTTTTTTTTTTTTTTTTTTTTTTTTTTTTAAGTGTTTATACCAAAAGGCAGATTATTGCAACAAAAATGGTATCGATTGCCCCATGCCTTCATGGCATCAGTAAGATGGCTTTCTTTCTGCATCTTGCATCTTACTGTTCCTGTAAAAAGCTCAATTTCGTGCTTATAGGCAGCCATGCATTTATTAGCCAAACCTACCTTTCAAATGCAAATGATAGTTTATGTAGAGTTGCTATGGTTGTATGCAGTGCTTTGTGTAGGACATTGGTTGATTCTCAAGATAAAGTCTCTCTCTATCTCTATATGGGTCTCTCTCTATCTCTGTTACCTGTATAATCTATCTCTATATTGTTTGTGTTTGGGTATCTAGGCAAATATGGATCATTATCACTGCCTTTCTGGCTACAGTCTTGCTGGCCAGTCTCATTGGAAACTTAATCCACGTGAGTGGAAAATGCAAAGGACGTCTGCAGAAGGAATATTCCTACGTACCACTAAAGGAAGTTAACAATTTTAGGTATAGTCCAACAGACTCCGAGACACAGCCTGGCAAACCCCTCTGTCGCCTAGATGATTCAGACACGGAACACTCCTCATAGGCTGTGTATGTTTGTATTTATTGTATGTTGGTCTGCTTGGTTGTGCATTGCCACCAACAAGAAGCAAGTATTTGTGCATACAGGTCAATTGCTTACATGATCTGTTCAGTCAGCAGTAATTTGCCTCTTGGGGTACATTCTCAATGATCTTAAGGTTTCTTAATCACATAGTGAAGCAGATGTTCCTGTAAATCATTCCTGATCATCAGTGAGTTTACAGAGCCTCTCGCAGCCAAAACAGTAGTCAAACTAAAAACCACAAGCAAACTGATGCTGTAAATTCAACTAATGCCATACTTATAAACACACCTGTGTATAGCTTCAATAGCTATATATTTACATCTTTTTTATGTAACTGGCATCATCACTGCTGTATTATATTTATTTCTATTACTTGTTTTACATTTACTTGATAATTCAGGAACTTTGGTGGCTAAACTAGAATATTAACCACAGAATGATTGTGGGCAGTATAATGGTCTTAACGTTTTTGTACTAATTATTGCCATAGAATCCCAAAATCATTTTTGCTACTATTTCCCTTTTTCACTTTTAAAACAGAATTACCCTGTTTGGCACATAGGCTAGTACATGATGTCTTTAGCCATTTTGCTGGACATAATGCATTGTAAAATCATGCTTTGATTTATTTCATAGACTCTTAGAATCCTGAAATTTTTGTGAACATTTCAATTGGACTTCAACCTTGACACAGCGGATTAGTAGGATGGCAGGACGTGTCAGCCCAAATAAAAGAAGTTTTACACCTAAATAAATGAGATGCGGAAAGTCAGACTAAGCAGAGCTGGCCCTTCAGTTTTTGTGCCTTTTAATACCTTGCTATGATGCCATTCCAAAGCATTTATATGATGTCAGTGTTTCTTTTTCTGTGGACTAGTACTCTAGGGTAACAGTTTAAGCCCTGCATTGTCTGTGATAAGTTTTTAAAGCACAGAACCATAAAATGAGCTGCCTTATTATAGAGCTGTTTTAAAATGTGAGGATAGTGCAATGTCTTAATTTACAAACCATTGCCATGTCACACACAGCTTCACTGTGTTTTGTAGTTTTGTTTGATGATCATACAGCTCCACTTTAATTACTTGCCCAGTCAGAAATGTTTACAGTATTAAAATGTTCCCATTTATAGAAAGGGGTTCAGTACATTATGGAGGACCAGAAGTGCGACTTAAATATAATATGGTGTCAATTTAATAATTCAAACATAAAAATTAATATAAATATCACTGTTTAAATGGACAAATGAATAGACATTTAAAGTTGCTTATTTAATTCATGTTTTTAAATGTAGTTTAACAAAACAATACATTGAAAAAATGTTAATGTATACGTAAATATATAAGTTTAAAATTGTTTATTTAATTCATGTTTTAAAATGTAGATTAATAAAACTTTTAAAGTAGCATTTGGAAAACCCTTTACTCTCTCTATTTTCCTATTCCTTTTCATTGTTTATTTGTCAATCAAGTTAAAAAATTGCCATTGGACAGTCCATATGTGGGAGCACCAAAACAACTTTTGCCTCAATAAGCTACATGCACATGGAGCTCAGCCACATTGGCTATCTTACCCCTGAGGTGTTGTGAGGTTCAGTGTCAAGCCTCCAGAAAGTACAACGGAGTACTTAGTTTTTGTACATTTCCATCTTACACAGAAATCAGGCAGAGACTGTATTTTTATTTTTTTTGTTTACCTATTTAAATGGTCAGATCATTTATTTTACATTTTTGTAACCACTTTGTTTACATGGACCTTTTGTGATTGTTTTATACGATTAATTTAGTTCATCAGTGCCTTTAAATCGTCAATTATTTAAAAAAAATAAATACTTTTATGCAAACTGAATTATTTATTCACTGAATATTCCTAAGGATGTAGTTAGAATTAGCTACTCTAAATTGTCAATAGGAGTGAATGAGTGTGTGTGAATGGTTGTCTGTCTCTAAGTGTTAGCGCTGTGATTAGCTGGCAATTGTCAGGGTGTACCCCACCTCATGTCATAATTCTACCACAGGATAATTGGTAGACAATGAATGAACATTCATAATAAATAGGTCTAATGATCTGACTTGTGTCTAATCCCTTCTTTTATGTGTTTAGGTATTGTTCGAAATACCATTTATAATTAACATCAATTATTGATTGTTTTACATGATATAACATTTTAATACAGTGGCTAGAATTGGATGTGTATATATCTATTTTTGATACAGCCAGATCACTACCTTCTTTAGGGCATCCAAAAACATTATTTATTTTATTCTGGTCATTTAAAACAACAGTTATAAAATACTATTGAAATTAAAATTTTAGAAATCAACATATTTCAGTATATCACATAACACTGCCAGTTTTGTACAGATTTCTAAAAATCAACAATTAAATTTGAACACACGTGTACATGGAAATGTATTGAACTGATAACATCTGCTAGATTAGAACTGGCAGTAAGAGAAGTACAAACAGAATTCTGAGGTTATCAGAATCTAATTATCTAGGGTAGTGTAGAGGTAGCAACAAAAAAAGAGTAAATCTTTTATTGTTTTGGTGATTTCATTGTCTCTGGGAATCCTGTGACTAAACATGTCATCCTGTGTGTAGACACCGTATCAAACCAGAAATCATCTGCCCCTTAAAGAATGTGTGCCCTCACTGATCTTAAAACGCGGGCAGTCAACGTAACTTGCTACATTGGGGCATTTAATTTCACAAGGTCAAACACCAACTGCTGTTTTAGGTCATACACAATGCCATCAGGTGATGCCCCCCTCCTGGGTGGATAAGAAAGCCACAAGGATAGTGGTTAACCCCCCCTTGCTCTGCAGTACTCCTCATGTTTGCAGTCTGGTGGCCCTCAGAAGTCCTTTTGTAAGATTTTCAGCAGAGCTTTGTCCCCTGGTGTGACTGACGTCTTTGAATTTAGAGGAGGTGATGCGGGGCTGCCTTAGTTGCTGCCACCAAATTCAAGGACTATATTCTTTCGTATTATTGTCTATTTTTAGCATGTCATCAACCAGGTTTAATACCCTGCATTTGAACTAAATAAACCAATAAATCTCCATATATAGAATCAAAGTACTCCAATACAAACATTAGTTACCATGGTTCTTGGCTTATGCCACTTCTGTTCAGTCTCTGTGCAGCTGTGTGTTGGGAAACAGAGGTGAGTGTCAGCTGCCAATAATGTGCAGTCTGGTACAATAGGGCTGCCACATGATTACACAAAGCTCTACCTGCCACAAAGGTGCACTGGCAGCTTTGTAGCTGCACAGATTGGAATCCCTGAACACAATCTGTGAAAATAAACACTAGACTAAAAGTGTGAATATTTGTGAGCAAGCTTGAAAATCATATAGAGTATACCATCAACATGGAAAAAAAACTAGACAATTTGTGCTAGCTAAAATTGTAGCCATTTTTTAAATACTTATCCTTTTTATTACCATTATTTATCTCACTTTAATAATTTTAATAACAGGGGACAGAATTTCTGTGAGTCCCAGTGATTAGCATATATATTTAGATATCAATAAATATTCCAACATACCAGTAGACAGAATGCATGCTAAGCCCATGTGAAAACACTACACGTTCAGAACTTACCTTCATAATTGTGGATGTAGCTTGACGCTCTTCTTTTTTTTTTTTTTTTTTTCTGGTCATGGGTTCGATTCCCGCCCAGGGTCTTTCTCTTTGGAGTTCAGTTCTCCCCATGCTGGCGTGGGTTTTCGCCGGGTACTCTCTCCTCCATGCTCAATGTACAGCAACAAACCGGTCTACAATTTATGTATGATTGCTGCTAATTCAGTCAATTTTCATTAACCATATACCAGGGTTAGGAAAACTATGTTAACTTGTGTGAGCTAGAAGCTTCCAGGGTCTCTCATTCACTGTCTCTCTCTTTCAACTGTGCAATTTAATCATGATATCTGCCATTATGAAAGCCGTATTGTTTAGATAAAGGCATTAAATATTAAATGGCAGGATGTTATACCTGTCAGTTCATGGATTGCCCCAGGATGAATACTCCCCTGGTTTATCTGATACAATCCTCCATCCAGATGTCAATCTGAAAACTCATTTACATGATCGTCACTGTGTGTGACGCACATAATCTATACTCCACACCCCACACACTCCACATATGAGCATGATTAAAAATTACAGACCTGTGCTATTTACTCTATTTACAATTGTTTTAAATAAATAACTACTAATAAATATTGATGGCTTTAACTCGTGTACTACTTAGCCTTGACCACCAAGTTTAAACATTGATATTATTTAATTGAACCTAATTCAGTGCTATTTATATATTCTTAAAATATTGTGTAGTTTGTTTTGTGAAGTATTCTTAATTTTACAGTATTAGAACAGATGTCAGCTATGCATTCTGTTTATTGGAACTTTATGATCTGATAATTAAAGTAAAAAAAATTCATACTTTAAATTAATTTAAAGAATGTTTATATAGCCAGGATTTATAGCATTTGTCAGAAAATTACCAGTATCAAGAAATTAAAAACAATGACTGTGTTTTATGCCAGGAAATTTGATGATGACATGGTTCTGTGGGGGGCAAAAAAACAACTCCTGCTACTACAATGACATCAGTTGATTGTGTGTTTAATGACACATTGCCACAGTGAACTAGTCCGTGAACTTACACAATAAGTTCAGAACATGCCGTAAACATTAACAATATTATGCAAGCCAGGTACTTAGATACTGAGCGATATACTGTAAAGTACATCAATTGTTTACAGTCTTTTCATTTGCTGAAAATACTATCTGTAGCAAGTTATAGATTTAAATTTTAGAATAAAATCATGTCGTGTTATGTATATTATATACTTCTGTAAAGAGTGTAATTCTGAAAAAGATGACTAATCCTTACCCAGACAAAAATGTTTTCATGTACTGATGTAACATTATGTTCCTTTTCAGCAGCAGGATATGATGCAGTAACTCAAACATCACTATTATTTGCTTTTACTGTTACAGTTACTTACACAAATAAGTTCATAAACAGTGGGTTATGAATGTGCTATTTACACATTACAATAGGTAATATTGTGTTGTTTAACCATTAAAATAAGTAATATCGTGCTGTTTAGACATTACAGTAATTGTAGCTTATGCATCTCTTTGTGTGTACCCATGTTGTACATCTTGTTCAGTATGTAAGACAGATAAATAAACAGTTTAATTTATGTCAAGCATGTGCATATTTGTGTTTTGAATAAGTAAATTCTGGAGGACTTAACCATATGATGAACTAACATAAATGATCTTGTGATTGTTTTGAGAAACAGAAGTGTAATAATATTGTAGCCAGCAAACAAAATTTATTTACGTCATATAGCATTTCAAATGAAATACTCGCACATGATGTCCTGCCATTTAATTCCATTAACTAAACAGTTCAACATTCCTAATTAAAATAATGTTGGTTGGTGTCTGAGTTTAGGTGGGGTTGAGGAATAGTTGGATATATGACTTATATAACACACTCTCCAGTTGTCAGTGTCCAGCTGGGCAGTAGGTAGAGATTGGTGTCTTTGTCTTTGCCTGAATGGAAGATTTCTTGTTCTTATTTCAGGCTCTTCAAATCCACCTGCATGTGTGGATGAGGTCTTTTGTCATACCCCACACAGTGACCTGTATATAAGCCATTGTCATTCTTTGGTTTGTCTTTTGAGGGGAAAAGAATAGAAGATCTCCCCTCCTGTTAATTCATGCACATACTTAATGAATACCATTCGTTCACAGCATTAAAATGTAAGATGCCTTTGAGACGCTGTCAAAAGTAATAGTACACAAGTACATTCATTTCCGTTCAAACTAAGCAAAAAAAATTTTAATCAATCAATCAGTAGACATCAACCCGGCATCAAATCCCTCCTCCCTTGTTTTGCTGTCTATTGTGAGTATTGACGATCTTCCAAACTGCCTTGCCTTTCTTTGGGCTGGTCACGTGCGTTGGTGACAGTCAGTCACACCCAGACGCGGCAGCTGATTGGCTATCCTGTTTAAACAGGCCCGTCCCATAGGCTGTCCGAGGTGACGTCAACTACGATCAGCTGCTCATTTTGTACAACAATAACAAAGGAGAGCAGTTAGACCTCGGCGGGACTGAAAAAGGCTTGGGTCCACAAACTAGTGTTTTCTTAGACAAAATATCTATATATACTTTTTTTTTTTTTACTTATTCTACCTCAACGTTCAAGTAATCCGAGTTTAGTTGTTCTTTTTTAGTGTTCGAAGGAACGGTTGACGTTAACATTTCCTGTTTAACGCTACACCAAATTATCTGCCGCAGGTACGTTTTTGTGGTAGACGATCAATTTCTTTGTTTAAACCCCTTTTAGGGTAAATTACTTGTGCCTGTTAACTGTAAACCTAGATAGTAAGTTTTGTGTGAATTCCTCGTGCCGTTTCTTAGCATGAATCTTTAACTAAAATCTTTGTGGGTGAATTTTTTTTTCTTTCTTGTTACTGTAAGACTTGATGTTTGAGGCTCGTTTGATGAAACATTTTGCAATGCTGTAGGCCTGCAATGGCTCTGTCTAGCCCGGGTGGTGTAGGGTTTCTTGTCGAAACCTCCCTGTGTTTATCTTCAGACACTCCAACCCAACGTAGATGTTTGTCATCACCCAAAAGCTTATTGAGAGGTTCTATATTCCTCACTAATTGTCTGGTTAAACGTTTATTTCACTCCGACATAGAAAGTGAGATGGTCCTCGTTCATACTTGGTTTAGATTACTTTTGTCTATACTAACGACTGGTTCATGACTTAATTCGCTCTATAAAGTGCCAAATATTTCCTCAGGAAAGATGTCTACATGGGCCCTAATGAGACACAGGGACCCAAGAAAATCTTACAGAACTAAAAAATATATACTGTACCTGTACATATATATAAAAAAAAAAACTCACGCAGACTAAAGGTTGTTTATAGCGCCCCTTCTGGTGTGATGCTGATTCAAAACAACAACATTTTGGGTTAATGAAGTGTTTTGATTTTTCTCCTATGTGTAAGATCATCAAATAGACAATACTTAACTTATTTCCCTAAGAAAAGAAATGATAAAAAAGTTTACTCCAGCATCAAGTGCTTGTCTATTAAGTGGAATTTGAACCAAACGTCTTTTCAATTCTTTTTTAACAGTACAAAGAATGTTGTCAGAATTATTGCTAGTTGTTTTTAGTTATTGCTAATATGCTACAGAATTCAGGTGTATTTTTTTAAGTACAGTGTTAAACTAGTATTAGAAATCTCTCTGGGTGTATGCTGTTGAGCTGCAGCTAATTCCAATCCAGAGGGTAGATGTTGGATATGATGTGAGGATAAACATATAGATCATCTTTTTTATACAGTTTTCAGATGTTGGTCTGCATAGTTAAAGGTAAGGTAGTAGATTTTGGAGAGGATAACAATACCAAGATAGTGTTGAGAGCCAAAGACCCGCCCTCCTTGTATAATCACTTTTCAAAGCCACACCTTCTCTAAGAAACATGAATGCGCTCAGGCAGAACAGGGGCCCAAATGACAAGACAAGAGTGTTTCAGATAACGTCATGTCTAATTCACCGGTGAGTAAATAGTACAGTACAAAGCGCATAATATTTCAATAATGAACATAAGCAACTTTTAAAAAGTTAATTACAAGTTCTGTTTTACAAACGCAAGTTTATAGTGGTAACGCACTGATGATGTAGCTGTCAGCATGAACAGGGTGCACAGATGTATGCTAATACATATGTTGACAGGAGGCTAAGACAACCTATCGCAATGTTCGGACTGAACGTTTTGATTGGACAAAGTGCTTTGGGTCCTACAACTTCCACAGATGATATAAATACAGACCACTTAACAAGTCCTATAGAGATGTGAAGAGACTTTCAGCCACATAGCAAAAATAGTCTTTAAACAAAATCTCCTTTTTTTGCCCTTCAGAACAAGTATTTACCCCCAGTTTCACAAACTAGTGAAAATCTAAGCTAGTCCTAGACTAAAATGCAAGTTTGAGCTGTTTTAACAGACAACAACTTGTACTGACATCTTAAAATGTCATTGCCATTGTTTTGTCTCAAGATGCACACCAGTAATGTTTCTTTTCTAGTTTATGCTTATAAAGGCTAATCCCTGTCTGTGAAACCGGGCCTTAGTTTAGGAATACTCTAAATCTGCTTAAAAGTGTGTTCTCTCATCTATGATTGTCTGCAGCTATGGTGAAATGATGAACAATCCCCCCCCTCTCTCTCTCACAGGGCCTTAACTTTTAAACATCTTGTAAAAGCTATGTCTAAGCTTTAAGTGTTCCTAAGAAGAAGAATCTCATGCACTCCAGCACCTTTTCCCGAGGCTTCTGTGAGCAGCTATAACAGCTGATGACCAAAGAGCCCCTTTCTCAAGTGACACTAGCAGGACTGACACAGCCCTCGTCTCCTCTCCCAGCTCCCCCACCATGTTCCAGAGGTTCACCAGCATCTTATTTGGAGATGCCTTGGAAGAGGCCAGTAAATGTTCCTCAGATGTGGGCTTCAACAGAAATGAAGATGATGAGGACTGGATTGTTGTTGAATATCTTGGTTAGTAGAAGTATAATAGACCATTTACATTAATCAATTAGTTAAATAGACCCTAGACATTCCCAGGACACTGACTAGTTTCATAATGGCTGTGATAGCATGCTAGCTAGCGACATCTAGGACAAGCTAGGCTGAAAAAAAAACATTTGCCTACCATTTGATTGGTATTCAAAAGGTAACACTCATTGCTGCACAGGCATGTCTTGCACCATGCAGTGTGTGAATATTTCAGGTGCAAGAAGATCTGTCTAGCTCAAGTCTCTCTTGAGGTAGGGGCATTTAGTGTTAACAAACCTCTGAATATATCTCTAGTAAGTAAAAATAGCCCTATTTGTGACACCTTACTTGCCTGAGATGTGAATACGTTACCTAGACATGACTCATAAATTTTTTTTGCCTGTGGCCAAGGCCCAGACATTGTAAAGGGACGGTGGCAACTCGGTTCTGTGCATCTGACTAAGATATCATGTAATCATTCCAAATAAATTGATAGATGATATTGCCAAGTCTGTCCATGATAGTGATGGGATAGGATTTCGGTGTTTTGTCTAGAGACGGGTATAAAACAATTAAGGAAAGGGTGAATCGATTGACTGATAAACAAAAGATCTTTAGAGTTATAAGTTGTAATCAATATAGACTGGAGGATAAGAATTTCACATGTGAGTAGCAGGTCTTTACAACCAAGAATAAGCAATTCTATGCCAGATGTGTGTATAATAGTCTGGAGGAAGATTTATCAGGATATACCCTGATAGACCGTAACCCTAACCAGGATTTATCACTACAGCTGATTGAACTATTATTGATAATTTCGTTGTTGAAGACTTTAAAGCACTTTTGTACCTCGTTTGTACCATCGTTTGTGTCATTTGTACCTGCCAAATGCTGGAAATGTAAATTTCCAACTTTCATTAGGACTTTGAGAGTTGCACTGAGATCCTGATCAACAGTGAGCAAACCTGACTTTTTCCCCTTCTTGTAGTGTAATAGCTTTGCAAATATAAATTTCTGACAGGCAATGTTGTTCTTTGATTGATCTTGAGGTTCTGTTGTGTCCTCTACAGACATTACTTAAGAACCTATATCAGGTTCCCATTGTTTACACCATTGGCAGCCAAAAGCAAAAATAGCAATGAACTATGAAAACAAGCCTCGGTATTAGGGTTGCTGACCAAACACAGATGTGTGCTTTGGATTTATTTGATGTGTTTTTGGCAGATTTCATTAATCCTATTTGTTAATTGGATGTTTTAGACTGCTTTTTTCGATGCCTTTCTATGTAACTTTGTTAAGCATAAATATTGATCTCTGTTGGTGGATCCTCCAGCTGAAGCATGCTCCAGTGCCTGTGAAGATGAGTTAATAGAAGTCTGCTCAGAGAACATGGATGCCCCTGACCACCCTCTGCGCTGCTCCTCCTGCTCCTCTCTGGACTCCGAAGACATGGACCCTGAGGACGGAGGATTCTTGCGCCTGGATGCTGAGTGTGGTCTGGAGGAAAGCTGGTTTATAACGCCACCACCCTGTTTCACAGCTGGAGCAAGGGGTCCAGTTCTTCTGGAAACCAGTCCTCTAGAGAACCTGCTTATTGAGCACCCCAGCATGTCTGTGTATGCTGTGCATAGCTCGCACCACTGCCAGCTAAAGGAGAACTCCTGTGAACCTAGCATCCTCAGGTAACATTATCTGTTAATCACTTTTAAGGCATTTTGCAGATTGAGTAAATTGTACTTTCTTGTTGAATTATTGTAGCAAGTTAATACTAGCTACTATCTGATGTATTGAGATAAAAAATAATACTGAAACACTTTCATGCTATAATATGCTTTGATTTTGACTTTCATTTTGAAGATACAGGGCCGTGCATAGTTGTTTACCCTTATTCAACTTGTCCACGTTTTGTACTGTTACAGCCTGACGTCATAACTTAATTTGGCGCATACTAATGCATGGTACTTTTGGCACCCTCATTTCAAAATCTATGCCTGATTTAGTGTAAGTACTGCATTCTTGTTCCCTGGGCAGGTCTGAAGTTCAGCACAGATCCAGTCACCCTACTGGCTGCTATGCAGCTGCTCTTACTGCCACACATGCCAGCTTCCTAGAGCAGGCCAAAAATGGACGCCTGGCTCAAAGGATTCGGGACAACGCGCAGCGCCAGCAGCTGTCCCGTAACTCGCTCCGCCGCCTGAACCTGCTCCATGATGGGGGAGCCAGGCAGGCAAAGGCCACTGCAGGTCACGTTCACCAGCCCGGTCAGAGGCAGTAAAATTACAGAGACCGTTGCCACTGTGTCCTCTAATAACACTCTCTCTTGAGCTCTATATCTTTTCCAAGTTCTATCCTAGAAGTTTTTCATACATAGACATAATGGGATTTTTCAGAATCAACAGCATAGGTCACTTTACTCGAGTGCAGGTACCAATCTGCTTGAGCGTATGTCCAAATCAGGCTCTGGTTCTCCTACATGGAGCTAACATATTTAGATTCTTTCCCAAGTTATAGATTTCTTACAAAATGATTCATGTATGTCTGCATTTCACTTGCAGAGCCTTATGTAGTGTGAATGGAGGTTTTTGTCATCTTTTTTTGCGTTTTGTATTTGTGATATCCAGTACCTGCTTCCTTTAGATTTAACGATGTTCATAGCCATTTTTTGCATCAAACTTTTTTTGTTGGAAATTTTCTCAATTTTTTGTTTCTAAGTAAATCTGTCTGCTTTCTGTTTTAAAGAATTAATTTTGCTACAACATTTTAAATCCACTTATCACTTTAGCAGTAAATTTTCAAATATATAAGATTTATATAAAGGAAAAAACTATTGCAATATTTAAAGAATTTAGAAAATCACAGTATATACTAGTATGAAGTTGTGTGATGTACTATCTGCAGTGTGGGATATGTATGTAGTTTTTGTTATGGTAGCAAGCATTTTTTCTATGACATTACAGTTCACTAAAAACAACTAACTGTTGTTTTTTTTTTTTTAGTTTGCTTTGAATCTGCCATATATGTCTCAGGGTTACAACAGGGTCTCTTGTACTCTACTAAAATGCAGATTACTTGACTTGATTATTGTATTTGTACATGCTGTGGAACTTAAACTTAAATTTATCATTGTGTATATTGCCTTGATGAAATATTTGTAGTGAATCACTTTTAACGAAGCTGAATGAATGCGAAATGCCTGCTTTTTCTAGGACTGTGAAAAGAAGGTCTTTCTCTTGACTGTTAAACAATGAGTAAAACTGGACTCTTTTTCTGAAAGTCTTACTTTTTTCCACTGTAATACCCGTTAACGTTTTTTGCCTCATGTTTTATTAGTTAAGGTTATATTTGCCGAGTTAAATATTTAAACCTGACGTAGCAACAAATTTAGTTTTTGCGTTCCATATTTTCTGATTTTTTTAATGTATGTTTATTGCTTGATCTGGAATAACACAAAATGTTGTTGTGGCATACTAAATGTGTCGCATGTGGATAAACTAGACTGATCAATATGAAGTGCATGCTCAATTCATGTTAAACACAACTGGTCAATATTCAGTATACTTGAGTAAGCAAAATGAGTGGCACATCGAAGACACTCTGTTCCTGTCCGTAGGAATATGGTGCATGTTATTTTTCTTGTTTCACTTAACATTTTCTTTAGGATTATTTATGGTGATTTACAGAGTTTTAGGAATGCGTCAGCTTTCAAAACACTTTAAATGGTTTTGTCTGGATAAGCAGCATTATTATAACTTACTGTATTCCGAAACGTAACCTTTCATGTTAATAACAGGGATTTTATTTTGCTTTGAAATCTGTTAAGGATCTTGTGCCTTCCAGGTTGGCAGTGTGACAATGCATTAGTGAAGAGCTTGAATTCTGTCCAAGGTGACTTGAACTCATTATGCACAGGGGAGTAAAAGTCTCTGTGAGCCTTCACACTGTCCTTGTTTTTTTTTTTTTCTAAAAATGTAGCAATGGTTCTCTGTGTTTGTGTCTATACTTCATAATGTGCCCTTGCTCACTAGATGCCTCAGCCAGACAATACTACGATTTCAGTTTACTGGAATAAAAACAGCACTTTGCCGGACAAGTTTTTAAGTACAGTACCATATGTTTTTTCCCCTTTCTCACATTTGTAAATTTATACTTAAAGTGACGATCTTTTACTTGTATCTAGCATAATACACTATTGTAAAACCTCTTGTCAGTATAAGTTTTGCTCGTTTATTTTTAATAAATGTGATTGTTTTTAAATGAATGGGTTTTATTTTGCTTTCAAAATTTTAGGATAAATTCCAAAAAATCCTAACAAAATTGTTTTATTTTTCATCAGAATATATTCTCCGTAAGTTATTATATAGCTTTATTTGGTTTAAAAAAAAAAAAAAAAAAAAAACGCACAAAGTTGCTGCCCGGTCTGAATAGCACATTTGACAACTTTCCTGCTCGGGGTTGTTTACATTTTCGAGCAGCACCACGTTGTTTTTGCAACAATGTATCTGATTGGTCAGGTACATCCTAAGCTCCACCTCTCTGCCTGGTCTAATATCAGGAAGTGTCAGTTGATACTAAAAAACATCATTAAATGTGGTGTTAATGAGTTTTATTAGCAAGGGAAGTTCACAGCATACGTAAACCTCGTCCTTGGGCGCCAGTTTCGTTTGACCGCGAAATAAGAAAAGCGCTCTTTTTAAAAAGAAAAAAAAGGCCCTCTGAATACGACCACGCCATATATCACGTATAAAACACACATTCAGATTTCAGTTGTCAGGAGTAGACACGCTCAAGTGTACTGAAACTGTTCATTATTCGTTCTATAATATAAGAATCATGTCTTAGTTAAACAATCAGCTTGAAACAAAACGCCGAAGAATCAATATTTAAATAGTTTAGCTCAACAGTGACCAAGACTCGCGCATGCGCATACAAACCTTATATAAACGTTGGCGCCGGCGCCAGCTGATGTCTGTTCGTTTATTCTACAGCTTGGTAAGTAGGCGCTTCTCCATCGCTGAAATTTTTCTAGTTATGTACTTTGTAGCGAATTTTGTCGTTGTTAACTTGAAATACTATTACCATTGATTTAGTTTCGTGTAGGTTATTTGTTATTCCTATGGTGAGCCAGCTAGCAAAGTAATAAGCTAACCTAGGTGTAGTACTGCTGTTGCTTAGACAGCAATTTCTATTTTTCCTTCTTAGGTGGTGGCTGTGAATAGCACAATAATTTCGGGTACTTTCTAGTATGTAATGAAAATAAACTTTTAGGCGTGGGCACAGACCGCAACCAGTCTCGCCAGTTTAAGTAAGTGTGGTAAGATATTTGGGTCTATGGCTAGCTTATTGGCTAATCTGTTGTTTAAATTTAGGGCGAAATAATAGGGACCCAAATAAATAGGTAGAAATAAAGTTTGGGTTCTTGTACAAATCAAAATATAGATGCCGCGTTGTTTTATTTTAAGAAGTACAGGATTTAAAAGACTCATTTTTGTTTGTCTAGTTTAATGCTTGTAAGGGCGGTATGTCCACAAATCTCTAAATTGGCGGGGAGTCGCTTTTCCTAACCTAGCCAGTTTAGAGAAAACTGTTTTAGAGATATAACCACATAAATGTACGTTTCATATACATAAGTACTTGATTTAACCTTTGGCTTTCGTGTTTAACATAAGCATTTGCAGTATTATTTTTGTAAAAGCGGAGAAAGCCAGAAAGGTTAGGTTGGTAATGCAGGCTAGTACTCTCACAGCTAGCATCGGTTTGGCCTGTTTCTGTGTTATTGGTTTGCATTATTTTTTTGTTCTTTGATAAAATACGATGGTATTGCGTGTCTACGAAATGTTAAACCATAATTTCGCATTATATTTCAGGGCTTTTGAAATAATTTTCAGCTGGAGAAATGTCGAGACGCAGGTGGGACTCAAATTTTGTATTAAACATTTGTCATAACGTTACATGTCGAAGTCAATCTGTGACCTAATTTACAAACATTAACGTTATTTTATTTTTGTCCAGTTGTCGTAACACACTGCAAGAAATAGATGAAAACACGGCAGAAAAAAATACCCAATGTTTAAAGAAGCGAAAGGCTGAGGTATAAATATATATCCCTACTGTGTTTAATGACCCGTTTTTACTGATTATAGCAACAACTGTCGTATTGCAGTTAAATCTAACAGCGTGGTGTCCTCTGTTTATGAACAGCAGCGTGAAAGAAAAACGCCAGCAGCCAAGAAACAAAGTTATGAAATTCAAGTGAGTAGCGCTAAGCTTGCTTTCAGGGGTACTGAAATAATAGAAATTGAAGACAATAGCACAAAAATGTTACTATACACAGACCGTGCTCTCGGTAAATCGGATAAATTGGTGTTGATGTGTTAATTGTCTGCGCGTGATATATTGGAGACTGGTGACGTCATGGTTAACTCCTCCCCAGTTCAGTCTCCTCCCGCCAAATTGAGCTTTGTTCATCTGGTGTAGTGAGTTTGTTCATCACTTATGTTTTTTCGCACAGGTCTCAGGAAAAAAATATGTTTAGTGTGGGTGTGTATAATGGATATTGCATTGTACATTAGTAAGTGTACAGTTAAAATTGTGATGTACTTAAGACTTTGAAATGTTATTTATTTTAATATATAATGTTCTCTTCATAGAACCGGTGGGAGAAAGGAGATATTAGTTCCTGTGTTCTTGTTCAGACGCCTCACAAGGAACTTGAAGAGACAAGTGACTTGAGTGGTTTTAAACATTTCCGGTTCAAAAATCTGTTTGTCAAGCCGTCTCCACTGCCTTCCCTCAGGTAGAAACATGGGAAGAATCCCTGTTGGATGTACAAAGAGTCTGGTTTCTTCCTCATACCATCTAGGGGTTTTTCCTTGCCACAGTTGCACCATGCTTGCTCACTAGGGAGGAGTGAAATCAAACATTCTTGTACAAGTTTAATAATTTAACTGTTCTTAATATTTGTTCTGTAAAGCTGCTTTGAGACACCCCGTTTGTGCAAATGCTATACAAGAAAAAATTTAGATGAAGATTTGCAGTTGCTTATGCACATCGCAATTAAGATTTGTTATTAGCATGGGCACCATCTTTTAACGTTGGGCATTGTCTTAATGCAGTACTACAAAAATCTGGCTATATCCCTTACCCATGATTGTGTTTTTGTTCAGTACATACGTTGGTGATTGAATCACTGCTATAAAGAGTAAATTCATTAATTTTGTTAAATCCATACACTCTGTAATCTAAGAGTTTGTTCTCTTTAATGCATTTATTGCTTTCAAACCTTTTCTCCTGTGTTTTTGACAGCTGGGCTAGCTCGGATGATGTGTGGATTAAGATGCTGAATAAAGAACTGAAGTATATTCATGATAAAACCTACATACAGCAGCACCCCAGCCTGCAACCAAAAATGAGGGCCATTCTCTTTGAATGGCTTTTACAGGTTATGATTAACATGTTTCTGACAGTCATAGCTGCTTTGCAGGAGTACATTTTGTTTCAATACCTTTCTCCATCTGTTCAGGTGAGTGAGGTGTATATACTTCACAGAGAGACCTTTTATCTGGCTCAGGATTTTTTCGATCGTTTCATGCTGACTCAGGTAGCAATTGGGAAGGAACAGCTGCAACTCATTGGCATTACGGCACTCTTCATTGCCTCTAAACTAGAGGTAAGATTTTGGCTTGGTTGATGGGGCGACCAATGTTTTTCAGAGCCGATGTCAATTATTACAGATCAAGCAGACTGATGGCCAGTATATGGTGTAAAAATGTCAAAAGAAGAATAACAGGCTCTGACAAGCTTTCTTTAAATGCCTTTGAACTTATCTTTAATTCTGAGAAGTGTACATAACAAACTGTTAGAACTCTGCAGCATTCTGTAATCATAGTTTAAAATTTACACTAGACCCCAACCAAGAAATATTCAATTTTGGTGGTTTGAATGACTCTCTAAAATATTACATGATAATACTCTTAAATCATCATAATCTTTGCCTCTATCCATCCATTCTGTTTACCACTTATACTTTGCTGGGGCACTGGATTCTATCCCAGCTAACTTGGGCCATGAGGTGGGGTACACCCTGGACAATCGCCAGTTAATCTACTTGGAGACAGACAACCATTCATGCCCAAGGACAGCTTATAGTTAATTCACTTATGACCAATCGCATGTGTGTGGGTGAAAACCCGTGCAAGCATGGGGGAGAATGTGCAAACTCCGCACAAAGACCCTGGAATCGAGCCCATACTCCCATGACCTTCTTTCTGTGACGCAGGTGTGACTACCACTTTGCCACTGTGCTGCCATCTTTGATTTTATGATGCTAGAAATTTATTAGTTTTTAAAATGCCATCAGAAACATATTTCACACACTTTCTGAAATGTCTAACATGTTTTGATTAAAATTCCTGTTGTGAAAAGGCTTGCCTTGTAAAAACTAGCTTTGTGCACAGCGGTTGGTTTTGGTGCTTACCCCTACCTTAATGTGAAACCAGGTTGTCAGGTTTATCTACATTTTGCAAAATGCCTTGTGTTATTGTATAATAGGGTTATTCCTGTCTAATTTATCATAACAGGATGCAATTTGGACTGGTGCTATTTATTTGACGCTATTGTCTTATAGTCAGTTTTACACTGACTTACAACAATAACGAATAATACATTGTAGCGTAGTACATAATTAATGATTGAGCTAGAATTTTTTAAGGCTTGGCTTACCTGACCACAAACTCCGGGTGCACTTCCAACCTACTTTTGGCATTACTGTGAAGAGAAAAAGTGCGGAAATAATCCCAGACTTGCAGAAGCGAGCAGGTCCGAGCAAAAAGGCTCTAAGCCATCAAGGGAGCAAGCGATTATGGGGATGGAAACAGCTGGGCTCAAGTAGCACCCACTGGTTGAAGTGGAGAGAGAAATCTGAGGAGGAGCATGATGTGCAAGTGCTTGGCCATCATAGCTTATTACACTCCAATGTCTGCAACCTGGACAATAACTGTACTGCAGCGGGGTAACACTGCGAGTATGTGTTACTACTAATTGCTTGTGACGTTTTACTGTTTGATTCAGACCATTCCATTTACCATGGGAATTCACCGTTTTTGGAATGTACATTCTGCCTAGAACTAATTCAACTAGGCAAACCTAAACGCTCCCTAAATTACATCAGTATGTGGGGGAAAAACGGCAAAATCATTTAAAATTTCCCAAGCTATCTAATTATATTGGCCAAGCGTATTGTGGGCTGTTACTTTCACAAATTCCTATAAATGGTAGCACACGTATTGCGAGCTTCTACCTAAATTCCCAGTTTCACCCACCTGAAAATTGTTTGCCACCAAGAACAAAAACAATATTTATTTTTATATTAGAAAATACTTGCATCTTTCAGATGAATTTTAGGTATAGTTTTCATTTAAATGCTATTTCCTTGCGAGACCAGCTTCATATTGGCCAAGGTAAAATTGAAAAGTCTCCCTACTGAAATACAGCCCCTGATTATAAGTGTATA
Organism: Liobagrus marginatus; assembly: GCA_028566295.1. Lineage (NCBI taxonomy): Eukaryota > Metazoa > Chordata > Actinopteri > Siluriformes > Amblycipitidae > Liobagrus > Liobagrus marginatus. The sequence continues at coordinate 9,596,287 of JAOUQX010000036.1, forward strand.
GTGGATTGAATTATTGCAAAGTCTATGCTTGTTGCTGTCCTACCTTTGAGAGAAAACTGAATCCTGAACACTGAAGCAGCTCCTGTTAGTTACATAGTTAGGCTATGCTTTTGGCCGGAGTGCCAAAGACTCGGAATCAAAGTTGGCAGAGATTGCACTAGGCCCACAGAGTGGCGAGTTCTGACTGAGATGGCTGAGAAATACTGCATTTCAAAATTTTATTGGCAAATCATTTTGAAAATAACCAATAACCATAAATGCTTATCAACCAAGCAGATAATCGGTCGAACCCATTTGGTTGCCTGTACAGTGAGAATTGTATAAATGTGGAATGTTTAACATCCTTGGTCTATTTTGTAATTACAGGAAATCTACCCACCAAAGCTTCAGGAGTTTGCTTATGTAACAGATGGTGCCTGTGATGAAGATGAAATCCTTGAAATGGAGTTGATTATGCTGAAGGCATTAAATTGGTACCTCTGTCCAGAAACTCCCATCTCTTGGTTGAAGCTTTACGCTCAAGTGGCCTCTCTGAAAGAAGAGCCTAATTTTCTTGTGTCTCAGTTTTCTCAAGAAACCTACATACAAATAACCCAGGTGTGTGACCTGCTTCTAGCTCATAGTTTTCTGTTATAGTAAATACAGTTTTGTAACCTGTGTACTCTAATGTCTAACTCTTCTGTTTACAGTTGCTGGATCTCTGTACACTGGACATTAACTCGTTAGAGTACCAGTATGGAATTCTGGCAGCGTCTGCATTTTGTCACTTTACTTCCATTGAAACTGTGCAGAAAGTATCTGGTAAGTATGGTGTTTTGTTCTTTTGAATAAATAACTTAGACTCAATATGGTAAGAATCACTTGCTATTTTGTCTAATTTAAGTGAAATTGTTCTTTCTGTAGTTTTAGTAGTAACTATGTTGGAAACAGAACAAAGCTAGTCTCTCTGTTGTAAACAATCAAGGGGCTGCTGTTCAATATTTGAATTAAGTAATTCATCTGTGAATTAAATAAATGAGAACTAATCTGTGACTTACAAAAAAAAAACTGCGTCTTATTAGGTCTGACATGGGACAGTATATCCAGCTGTGTGCGCTGGATGGCCCCCTTTGTAAGAACTGTAAATGCATATGAACAGCCAAAACTAAAGAACTTTAAAAAGGTTGCAGCAGAGGACTGGCACAACATCCAAACTCATGTGGACTATCTCTCCATGTTGGTGAGTTGTTGTTGTTGTTGTTTGGGGGTTGTTTATTTATTTTTAAACCTTCAACCACTGGTCAGAAGTTGTTAACAATGTGTACTTTGCGTTTTGTAGAATGATGCTCATCAACGACAGCAGGAAAATCTGGACCGATTGTCTCCAGTGTATGTAGACGGTCTGCTTACGCCACCGAAAAGCACAGAAAAGCCCACTAGTGTGGAGATCGCTCCAAAAACAGGAACAGCAGTTTATCCGCACCACCTGTCAGTCAACGATATGTCTTTGTCTGCAAAGAACTTCTGGACATTACATTAGTCTTGAAGAGTTTTACAGGATGAGGTGCTCTGGTCTTAACCTCACGGAGGTTTTTGCAATTGTGATGTGCCTTTTTATTCAGAGACTCTTTATAGAACATTGTTTACAAGTATTTATGCCCTATACAAGATTGTAGGGTTTTTGCATTTCTTGAGCGTACTGAGCAATGCAGTGTTTTATTCGTGTTTTTGTAGAATTTTGTGTTTCTATTTGTGTGTGACTGTTTATGGACTAAACTGTTACAATATGATTAAGTCAATGCTGCTGACCTCTGGTCATTGTTGCGCTGTACTGAAGCGGAGATATGGAAACTTGTTTGCATGAGGCAAGTCACTCGGAAGTCTGGGTTTTAAATTATTCTTCAGAATGTTACATGTTGCTTAGACAGCCTGTTGAACACAAAGAGGATTGATTTTAGTTTTTGAATTGCAAAAATATTTGCATATTTACGGTGCCGTTTTTGTTTTAATTGTATTGAAATTGATTTTTTTTTTTTTGCCTATGGCAGATATTTAAGAGGGTGCTTATTTATAAAAGGGTAAGATGCAGTATTGTACTGACCATTACTTTTGTAGCAATTGTTTTGTTGTTAAACTGATGGAATTGCCATTAATGTAGATGGTATATTTAAACTACATAAGCGAGTGTGCACAAAAGCTAACGTCAAAACATGACTTCCCATTCCTGGTTGTCAAATAGGAACTACGTAAGCTTTGGCAGACAGTGTGATTGTGTTAAATTACTATTAAAGCTGCGAAATTCAAAAGTAAAGCGTTTTATTTTTTTTCTTAAGCTGGTAAACATTTTCTTTTTTTTTTTTTTTTTTTTTTTTTTTTTTTTTTTTTT
>JAOUQX010000036.1:9598751-9622910 GCA_028566295.1 Liobagrus marginatus
ATCTTAAATAATAATAACAAATATATATATATATATATATACTGTATATACTGTATATATACGTTTACACATGTCAATTATTTTATTTATTAAAATATATAAATAAGGAAATAGCTTTGTTATAATAACAACTCAAGTTCCCTCATTTTACAAGATAATATTAAATAATATTAAAAGAATATTAATAATAAATAAAAGGGGTGAAATACTAATTGATTCCAATTTCTTTAGTTTTATTAATAGTGTAAGATAATCAAATGCAAATTTAAAACATATATAAAGACAGTGAAATATGCAATATTATCCTTCATTACTGTTAATAAAAAAAGGAATTATGTTCATATATGCCATCCTATGCTTCTTTGTTTAAAGTGTATGATATTTAAAAAAATAAATAAAAAACATCCTGGAAGCATATACAGTATATACATGTATATAAATAGTTTTATAAAAAAAAAAACTAAAAAGTCTTTAAATGTCTCATTTATGAAAAAGTGTCCGCTCTGGTCACTTAGCTGAACATACACCTGCTCACTGCCATGAACGCAAAACCTCACACAGGTAAAGTGAAAGCAGGCAAAGTGCTAAAGTTGGTAATCTCTTTCATAGGAACGTGAACGATTAAATCAAATACAGGGAGACTTGAGCCTGGAGGTCCACGCCATAACCGACATTTGTCTGAACTGTGGTGTGTGTCCTGTAGGTGGTGACCGCTTTACATTCTTTAATCACAAGGATAAATGAGCCTAAGGCTGTGACAGCGCTGCACGGTGTATACAGCTACGTCTATGAATTGATAAAGAAAAGTTGTAGGAGAACAGCATGACAGCACGGTTAGAAGGCTGAGATTAAGCTCTCGGCTGGAGCAGGCTGAAAGCTGCTGATGGTCAGGTGAAGGCCAGCATGGTTTAGTTTGTGCTGAAGTACAGCGCTGAAACAGCTGCGTCGGGGCTTTACCCTGAGCCCACCGAGACAGAATGCTCGTTCACCTGAGCCCCAACTTGCATCCTTCAGCGATATACACACACACACACACACACACACACACACACACACACACACACACACACACACCCTTCAAATGTTTCACACACACTTTCTCACTCACTGAAATGGTCATCAGCGTGGTCATTAATTGTAGAGTTCCCCTGAGGCTGATGGACAGAAAAAGACAGAGAGATGGAAAGAGAAGCAGTTGTCGGCGGAGTGGACATATAGTCAGAGTGCTTGCGCTGCGGGTGACCCGGGTTCGAATCTGGCCCATGGTCATTTCCTGACCCTTTCCCCACTTTCTCTCCCCACTTTGTTTCACTCTGTCCTGTCAATTATAGGTATAAAATCCCAAACAAAACAAAAAAACTAGTCTTATTTGATGTAGGTTGAGGATACGAAGCGCTTTTGTACGTGTTTATGTTCTTGCGCATTGGTATGTGTATAAACAGATTGTTCATTCCAATTATAAACTCCGTTATACACTTCAGAAACGAGTTTTGCTTTCGATGTCAAAGGTATTGTTCTGTATCTGTGTTTGTGCATAACAGCTAAACTGCATTCGTGCGCAATCAATCTTGATGCCAATGTACTTGTGTTTGTTTTCACGTTTCCCATGGTGTGAGCGTTTTCTTGTGGCATGAACATCCAGCGAGCCATAAATCCCAGCTGTTTGTCTCATTTCCGTCTCATTAGAGAGAAGAGACCAAGTGCATGGCTGTGGACCATGAGATTGGTAATTAAGGTGAAGCCTAATGAAGGCAAAATTAAAAACATCAGCTGCACAAACCCAACCCATCAACTCAGAGCTGCTGACGAGCGTGACAAAACGCTGAGAGGTCCAATGATGCTCAAGACTAACTAACTTGGATATCTGACTCTTCACATCAAACACTTTATTCACTACGGGACGTCCAATAGGCAGTCTTTTTGTGGTCATTAGTAACGGGTCAGCTTTTCATTAAGTCTGTCGATTGCCAACACGTATTCTAATCAACACTTTATTATACACTCTTTAATACCATAATGAAAATAACTTATAGGAAATATATTAACGTACATTGGCCATTTATCTGCAGAATAAAAGAGAGAGAGAGATAAAAAAAAATCTTTTGACTCATTTTCCTTTGGCCTTCTTGTAGGGTGTTACTGTACGTGAGCTCTTGTCAGAGTCAAGGGGACGTATTGTAACTGTCTTGGACACTGGACAGACTGTGAACACCATAACTGTCCCTCTGCATTAGCCCTGTCACACCGACTTACTATTCACACAAACCTTTAAAGAAGGAGCGCATTATAAACCCCTCACTCCCACCTGATGCTTTTATTTCATTAAACCGCCAAAATAATTGCAGCACTATAACAGCACAAAAAAGGTAAATGAAAGAAATGCATGCTCCTCTTCCCCCAAAAGATGTTCTGGCAATCCAGCAGGACAAAATTTGAGAAGAGGTGCTTGTAGTTCATTGGTATGACAGACAAGCTGTTGTATGGTTTCTTCAACTGATGTCATGAGCATGCTGGAGGGGAGGAAACAAAACGGTAATATTAAAAGCAGAACGGCAATAATGAGGAAATTTTGCCAAGTCACCTATACACAAGTGCATGTGCTTGGAGGCGGGAGGAAACCGGAGTACTTTGGGGGGGGGGGACCTGTGCAAGTTCTAGGAGAACATGCAAACTACACACAAACACCCTGGATGGGAATCAGACCCATTCTCCAATGACCGTGTTGCTGAGGTGTGTGTTCCTACCACTTTGGGCAGGGTTAAGTAATGTACTGAGTGCCTTGTTTGGAGAACTCTCATTGAATAAATGATATTAAAAACTGCCATCCACTTCTAGGAAATTAACCAAACTTTGCTTTCTTTAATCATGTGCTTCACTCCTGTTGCTGTTGTCACCTCTTACAGGCCCAGGTGCTTTTACCCTTTAACCAGTGACTGCTCTTCCAGAAATCCCATCTACCCTCCTGTTATCTCGATTTCAAACAGTGGTAATAGGTGGATAAGTGGGTTCTGGAATTTCCAGTCTGCTACAAAGAAAGCCGATTTCATCTCTGCTCTATCTACCCTCTACTCCGTGGATTTCCTGCTGCTCACTGAGACCTGGATATTACTACAGAATTCTGTTACACCTGCTGCTTTAGCCTCTGCTTTCTCCCGTACACCACGAGAAACGTTGTTCTTCACACTTCTTCCAATGTCTCCTTTAATCATCTCTTCCTTTGAATTGTATGCCGTTTCAGTCACTTCTCCAATCAACCTCATCATTGTCATTTACTGTCCCGCCTCACCATTTTTCCAGGATGTGCCATCTATGTTTCAGGTGTCCAAACGTGTGCTCCATCTTAGCCCTTGATCCATTCTAGTGAGAGTTGAATGCTTCCTGTTTTTCTGACTGATTGGGTCCAGAGTCACCCTTAATGACCCCAGGCAATAGTGGATAAGATGGATCTACTGCCATTAGCAGAGGTACCTGAACTCCCTCCAAAACAATTGTAGCCTGGGGTGTCTTTCATGCGGTCGGAGAAATAAATGAGAAATGTTTCTCAATTTCTAAGGTGGTGCCAGTGAGGTCGGCTGCCATCACGACACATCATGTGTTGGGGAAAGTTACTTTTAAAAGTAATTAATTACAATTTTTACTTCCATAAAAAATAGTAACAAATTGCGTTACTTGGTTACTATTTATTTGAAAATATTGTATGTTACTTTTTCTTATGAGGATGAGGCTTGATCTCTTTCAGGACTTGCGGCTGTTTCTTGACTGAAGTTCTGCATTCAACAGGCTATATAACCTACAACATAATTTCCTTTTAAAAATGCATATAGAAATAATAATCTAGATTAATAGTACATTACAAAAACTGCCTGACCCCACAGCTATGCATGGCATATTTTGGAACTCTTAGTTATGTGTTTATCTTAAGTCACGTTGAGTCCATTGAGGTAATAGTATAATATAGGCAAGATAATTGCCATTATGAAATAAGTTAAATAATGGCAAACATCATTTAACATATTTAATAATTTAAGAGAACAAGATTACTAGATTATGATACGTGATATAGATCACGATCCCCGTTAAACATAAATCTTTAAAATAAGTTGCTTCACGTGGCCTAAACAAAACTATAAGCTGATTTCAAATCTCTTGGGTTTTCTAAGTGTCCTCAAACCTGTGTTTGCGCGCGCTTAATACTCTAAACGATGTCAGTACAATTTATATAGCACATTTTTTTTTAATAATAAGTCATTTATAAACGTGGATTGAAGTAAACAAGTCCCATATACGTTATTTTATTGATATTTTCTCCATTAGCGAATTAAACAAATTCTCTGTTGTGTAGGCTGAAGATCATACCATTATGTAAAAGAAGGGGGGGGCGGTTTGGGGTTGACGCCTCTAAGACAGCGACACGTACAGACAGGTACACGGAGAGACAGGGGATTAAAGACTTTTATCTAAATAATCATAACGTTAAGATTTTGGCCTTCATTTATTTAATGTTTGCCGTGGTTCTGTTTTCATCTAAAGGTTTGACATGTTACACAACAGTAACTGTATTTTTTGTAACGAAAATAATGCATAACAATGAATGCTTTTATGAACACACTGAATAAAAAAAATTGATTACCAACACAAACCATTTATGTGTTATATTAGGCTACAGTAGAATGCTCAGAGTGATCCTAAATGAAGAGCCACTTGGGAGCCATACGAGCCGGCTCTTCTAGAAGAGTCGAGCCAAACGAGCCGAATCTTTAAAAAGACCCGGACTTCCCGTCACTAGCGAACAAGCCAGCCATATGGGCGTGTATGGAAGGCCAAAGGGGCCCAAAACCGTGGAATTGTACGCATCAACAACGCGTTAGATATAAATGCTGATTTATATTTCTATGTCGAACGCACCAGCGCGTATTTCACGTGTAAAAATCCGTTTGAATGGGTCTGTGCCATTGGCTGCTGAAAACTTGGGTTAAACCATTTCTGTGAGCTTAACTGGTGTATCATTCATACACTAGGATACCACCATTTGCCATGCTATAGATATAGACAGCTATTGCCAGCAGGTGGTGCTGATAATGCACTCATCAGACAAACATACAGGCGACATTATCCATTTAAATAGGGGGTGTCCAGTCCAATCCAATCCTGCTCACAGAAGGCCACTGTCGTGCAGAGTTTAGCTCCAACCCTAATTAAACACACCCTATGAACCCTAAAAAACACAAACAAAATGCTTTGCTATAGGGCAGGAACATCTGGGCAGGTGTGTTGGAGCTAAACTCTGCAGTACAGAGTTTGGAGATCCCTGATTGAAATGAATTTAAAGACGTAAAGTATTTGACTATGTCATTTATGTATGTATATAATTATTGAAGGCTCTCAGGTCCTTCTTGATTCGGCTTTCCTGAGAGCAGAAGTTTTCTACTGCTACTATTAAAGATCCTCCTGTTTCTTTTTCTTTTCTTTTTTAAGAACCCTAACCATTTTCAAATTTTCTTAATTTTTGGGTGTAGTCAAAAGAAAATATCTAGATTGCAGTTTTATGAAAAGATAATTTTTCTATATAAGATTTCTGGTTTTTGTACATTTGTGGGCTTTCTAGCTGCAACACCATTCACCACACCTCAAGCTTTCTAACATTAAAAACTAACATATGATTGGGAAAAAGATTAAAGATGTGCTTCTTGATCAATGCTATTGTAATGAATATCTGTTTTTAATTTAATTTATCGCAACAGCAAACATGCCACCAATGCTTCACGGTGACCAAATTACATAAACGTCCAATCTTAGAAGGAAAGTTCACCGAAAAATGAAAATGCTGTCATCATTTACGCAAGCATTTATGTTTCAAACATGTAAAGAGCCTTTTTCATCTAATGAACACAAAAGATGATATTTAAAGAATGTTTGTAACCAAACAGTTGCTGGCTGGCCCATTGACTTCCATTGTATTTTTTTTCATACTATTGAAGCCAGTGATTACCAATAACTGTTTGGTTACTAACAATCTTATAAATGCTGTCTTTTATGTTCCACGCAGGAAAGAAACATAAAAATTTGGAGCAACACGAGGGTACGTAAATGACAGAATTTTTATTTTGGGGTAATTTATCCTTTAAATCCTAAAATATGATCTGAAAGGTTCAGGCCTGTTTTCACAGACAGGGCTTAGCCTAAACCAGGATTAGGCCTTAGTTCAATTTGTAGGATATTTAAGTAGATTTTATAAGGGTACGCTAGAAAAAATATTAATGGTGTGCATCTTGCAACAAAACAAAGGCAGTGACATATTTTATATATCGATATATCAGTATAAGTTAGGGTTAGGGTACTGCTCAAAACTTGCCTTTTAGTCTACGACTAGCTTAAGCCTTGTCTCTGAAACCGGTGGTAAGTGTTAAATGGGTTCATTCATTCATTATCTAGCTCTTAACTTGTTCATGGTCGTGGGGGCGCTGGAGTAGATCCCAGCTAGCTTGATGTGTGAGGCGGGATACATCCTGTACAATCGGCAGTTAATCACAGGACTAACACTTAGAGACAGACAACCATTCACACACAGATTCACTCCTATGGACAATTTAGAGTAGCTAATTCACCTATGCCCAATCGCATGTGTTTGGGGGCGGGAGGAAACCGGAGTACCCTGGGAAAACCCACGCAAGCACGGGGATAATCGAACCTATGACCTTCTTGCTGTGCTGTTAGCGGTGCTAATCACTCTGCCACCGTGCCGCCCAGCCGGTAATTCAATGTCTAATACGATACAAACTGAAACAGCACAAACCAAACTTTCACCGGCACAAACCAGCAGAAACAAATAAGACTATTTGGAGTGAATTTGGAGCATGTGAGTGGCTGAGTGACCTCGGAATGACCCATGAAGATTCTTTTAAGATCTAAAAAAAAACGAAGCGGCACAAATGGAACACTTTACGGCACAAATCAGCAAAATGGAGCAGAAACAATTACGACTATTTTGCCGACCGACGTCACGCAGTTATAGATTCTTTTGTAGGGTTGTAGGAGTGTTAAATAAAAATGAAGATGACTATTGCTGTATTTTTTGTCAGTTGTTTAATTTTATAGGTTTTGTAAAATTCTAAAAGCTATTCATTTCACAGATACTACAAGCTGGTCAGTATGTTCAATAGATTGCTTCAGGGGTGGCATAAAGTACTGTAAGTATTACATACAACGATGCAACAATAATTAAACCATGTATTGACGGACTACCATCTCTGGATAAATTATATAATGGCTAACATTTGTTAAGGTTTTGGGTTGAAATTTTTTGGCTGTAACATAAAATAAAATCACTCATCACTACAAAATAGATTTTTTAAACTTCTACTGTAAAGATAAATGTTTATTCAGAATTTATGGTTTTGAGATCAAACTTTCACAGTTTTTACATCAAAAAACACTTTGTGTTGAGCCGGCGCAGCCACGCTTTACTTATTACAGGCAGACCCGCAGTCACCCCACACTTCAGGCTTTTGCAGGATGTGGTGGCTCAATGGTAAAAGGCTCTGGGTCAGAGGGGAGATCTGAGGGTTGGGGGTTTAAGCCTTGCACCAGGCAAGCTACCATCATTGGGTACTTGAGCAAGGCCCTTAACCTCACTTGCTCCAGGGGCGCTGCACGTTCTGGTAGACCCTGCGCTCTGACCCCAGCATTCAAGTTCATAAGCTGGGATATGCGGAATAAAAACATTTCACTACATGTATGTGTATGTGATAAGTAGGATTTGAATTTTTGAGTATGTGTTGCCCACAGCAAACCCAAATATGGGCCCCAAAGTGCAGAGCTGCTGTGGGCCCCACATGGGCTTTTATATTCTGAATAAACATTTGCATTGTGGGACAAGCCCACAGTGAGTTGCTCGCAGCAAATCCACATAGTGATCCCCAAAAAGCAGAACTGCTGTGGACCTCACATGGGCTTTTACATTTACATTTAAAGCATTGGGCAGATTCCCAAAATGATTGATCTCATTTTATACAGCTGGGCAGATGGCTAATGTCATTGTTCACAAGCTTGGTGATTCTGGGATTCTAACCACAGAGCCAGCACCCTTTCACATTATCTGTCTGCAAAATTAGCTAAGTCCTTTCCCAACTCTCGTTGGAGAGGATTTGTTAAACATTCATTTGTCTGATGTTCAATGTGTCAAATGTTTGCAACGCTGTTACCTAATAATAGCACAGTGCCTACATGGCATATACCTATTTAAAGCAAAAATCAATGAAAAGTGTAAATAAGTGTGGCAGAGCATGCCCTTTGCAAATAGCATCGTAGGCTTCAGGATCTATACTCCTGAAACAGATGACCAGATGCCTTGTGAACAACACTAAAGGCACCAACCTGATCCAACAGCGAGCAAATAAACAGTCTTCTTTTCAGTAGCAGATGACTGAACTACTGCTGCCTCACTTTTCCTCCTGCCACCATGTATGGCGTCCCACTCGCCAAGGTGCCAGCTGTTTGCCTGGCCAGGTCCTTGAAAACAAGAAGTGCTTCCAAAAATAATCTGTTTACTCATATTTCAACAGTGACTGTACACACTCCTTTGAATATCTATCGGATGAATTTTTATTTTTATTATTATTATATTCATATTTTTCATCTGTGCATTAGATCAGGTGCAAAGTTCGAGTAAAAGTAGCCCGGGGACATGTAACTAGTGGTAAAAACAGAGTGAGTAGAGATTGCTGACTTCAGTATTTTCTAAAGCTGCTTTACTTTGAGCTTCCAGTAGTCGGACTGAACCGATGCCAGCCAGCCAGAGAAGGAGGAGGGGTGTTTCTGTGGTTGTTTTGTCACATGGAATAAGGGCACTGAGTACACTGCTACACATGCTCGTTCTGTCTGCAACACAAACACAGCCTGGAGTGGGAGGAGCTCCATTTCTAGGAAATCTTAACTGACTAGAACAAATGTTATCTCCACCCTTCCTCTATTTCTCTTCCTGTTCTTTCTCCTTGCATGTGAGACTCATACTTTTGATTAAGATTTGTTGACATTAATTCCTTAACTGCAAGATTACTTTACCAAGCTCAAAATGAGCCTAACTAGCAAGATGATATTTTACATAAAAACCTGTATGAATATATCTACAAATAATGACGGTGTCAATAATAACAACCATTCAGTCAACCATAACAGCGAACAGACAATTCTACTTTATATTATTCTGTATTTACAATTTATAAGTATAAAAACAATAAATCACATACAGAGAACTCTATATTTTTGCTTCTGCATGAATATCAGAATCTTCAAAGTACTACCAGGAAACTATTAGATAAGTATTTTAATGTACAAATTCAAATAACATTATACAAAGACAGAAAACAAACATGGGGCAGTATTAAAGGTATAATATTTAAACACTGAAGTGGGTGAAGAAAGGCAACACCAATCAGCTAGAACGTCTGTGTTGTTGTGGATCCAATGGGGAAAACCATAACCTACATTATTAGAAAGATTATATAAATGATTAAGCTTCAATATTTCTTACATTAAACTGGTTTAATCCAAACCTGAGCAACAGAGCTGTGAAGTGTGTTGCCTGCCCCACACCTCCAGAATCCCGAGCTCTGGATCCTGTCTGTATGGAGTTTCGGTATATGTTTTCCATGTGTCCATGTGGGTTTTCTCCAGATTCACCGATTTCCTCCCATCTCACACAAACAGACTGCTAGATCAATTTACTGTTCTAAATAATGTCCTCTGTGTATGGTGTCCTGCAATCGACTGGCATATTCCCACTCCACCTTTTGTGTTCTCGGTATCAAAGCCACCATGTCCAGGAGAAATTACTCACCGAATATGAATTGATGAATAAATCATGTAAACCTCAATAACTTAAAAACATGTCAATTTTAAAATAATCTTAAAAGTAAACCAGTGCATCTAATTAATATTGCAAATATATTTCAAATGTGAATAAGAAAAAGCTTAAAAATATGTAAAGTAACTCTGTGCTAAAAAAGGCTACAAAAGCTCATGAACCTCTGTTTCTTGGTAAGCAGTGTAAAGGCATGAACAGACATAACTGAGACCCTGTGATACTTTAAAAGGTTGCCCTTCCACAACCCCCAAACACAAAAAACACGTATGCAATTTACAGCCCAGGCACGCCATAAGGATTAGAATGTTACTTTAGGATGCAATGACCTTATGAACAAAACCTTATTCTGACCCTTTCAACCAACAATTTGTGTCCCTACTTGGCTCACGTCCAATGCAAAGTACACCAAACCCACCGTGTTGGGATATGCAAAGAGACAAATTTCACTGTGCTGTAATATATATGTGACAAATAAAGACCTACTGGGTCCATGCTTCTACTTTATGCTCCCTAAACAAGCACCTTTTCTTCCCTTTAATTGGATTCAGTAGCTAGATCAAGAACATTATTTTTCTTTTTCATAAGAAAATTTTTTTTTCTTTACTTTTTTTTCATTACTTATTTTGCTGTTTTGAAATAACCTACACTTGGCATTGTGAACATATTAAAAATAGGTTTCCTTCTCTCACTCAGCTAGATACATGTATGAAATAACGAGCAATTCACCATTTCAGTCAGGGCTCAAGTACCTCACTGAATGATTAACAGACTAATAATTATAGATTATTTCCTAGATTACTTAACGTTAATTTGTTTTGTGCGCCTTTAATCATAGTAAAATCTCGGACTCAACACGGCATTTGGAAGTTCTCACACATAAGAGCCCTCATAAAAAATTAGGGTTGCTTCTACCATTTTAATCTAAGATCTATTTTATGTATCTACCCATCTGGTCTAACCTATTGTCGTCTATGTGGAGAGTGCTGACAGATCACCTACTAACAAAACATTCCAAACAGTAACGTATGTATGATACCCTACTGCATTCCAGACAGTTAAGCAATGGGAGTTTTTCTGTGTATATATCAAAGCACTGATGACATAGTTCCATAATTTTACATTATTTAGCGTAGACATCAAACATGGTTTGAAAGATAATATTAAAAGCACATATCCAATCAAGAAGACAATTATATTGAGTCTCTACTTTCTTAGTCAGTGAAGAACCAGGCTTACAGAAAGGATGATCACAGTCTGAGAAACAGTACAGTGTTGTCTTTATGATTCAGGAAGGATGATAGTGAAAATCAGAACCCCCATGCTTGTGCTGATTACTAAGAAAAACAACTGTTACCAGGTTGCTACTGGGAAATACACCTTGTTATAAAAAAGGACAATTGACCGTTTTATTATCTTGGTATTATCAGGGAATATCCTCGAGAATATTGGGTATATATTCTTGGCAACTAAATAAAAACTTGAATGTTGTACAGATTCTGATTTGCATACAAAGTTATACAAACATAGCTACACGGAGGACTGTATCTGAAAAGCCGCCATATGTATAGCAAACAAATGTTGATACAAAATGTCCACACTCCCAGCCATATTGTTTATCTGAAATATTATGTACTTTAGGTCTTGAAACCTCTTAACAGTTGCTTTTTTCTTCCAACAGATTTGGTTGGTTAACCTTTTTCGTGATCTAGTGAACCGGAATTGAAAAATGTATTGATGGAGACTTAAAAGCACTCTGGATAAGGTGGTCTGCCAAATGCTGTAAATGTAAATGAATATATATGTATATAATGAATATATATAATATACATTATATAAATATATAGTGCTGAAATTCTATGGTATGCTGTAGCCTAAACAGTGACTTAAAATGCAGTATCAATGGAGTAGTAAGACCGACATAAAGAGTCAATCGTAAACAGGAATTTCCAGTATATACTTGCTTATGATATTGAGTTAGTTCTAAACAAACCTCTGACAACTGCGTTCTTTTCTTCTAACAGGAAGGGGAAGTGGTTAAAAAGTGTTGTGAGTAGTGTTGATTGCAGTGTGACCTTGAAAACAATTTATTTATTGGTGATTTCATTATATAAAAAAAAGAATTAGGAAATATGATTTAAGAAAAGTAATGCCTCTTAGTTTTACTCATTTCTTGAAATATTTCATTCATATTTCGGTAAATAAACTTTTGGTGGTTAAAAAAACCTAATGTTTTCTAAAAATACTGATAAATACAAGAAATGTTTTTGTTAATTTGGTGTAGTCTAGAGAAGATAAAAACTCGTAAACACCTGGATAAAATAAAATAAAACATTCTGATGGCATATATATTATACAGTACCCCTACATCCCACAGTTCCGTTTGTGTAATGCTATTTGATTTGAAGACATGGGTATCACCCATTGCGGCCAAGCAGGGGGCTCTAATATTTTAACCTGAATTAATATTTTGCCAGAACTTCTTTATATGTCTTGTATGATATAAATAGTTACAAAGTGTAAGTTTAGGTGTACGCCATTTAATCATCATAGTCACATGTTTAATGTTAAGCTACAGCGAACATATTAATTTACATCTCTTCTCGCCATGCAAATGGTACGTTCCGGCGGATGCGTCATTCATTGTTTACAAACCAACACTAGTGGGGGCTTTTCTTTCGGCAGCGTGGTGACTGTGGACGCCGGTGAGTTACCGCCGTTTTATTTTGACAAACTTGAGCCTAAACGTTGACTATTCTCCTGAAAATGCCTTGTCGAAAGGAGAACTACATTTTCTTAGAGCAGTCTGTGACGGTAGATTCTAAAGAAGTGGACGCTCTTGTAACAAAAATCGGCGAGGCTCTTCAGCTGCACAACAATAGCGCTGCACAGCAGACGATGTCGCGTTTCCACGGTCTGGCCAGCAGCAGCAGTAGTAACAACGGCAAGAGCAACGGCAGCAACACAGCCATAACACAGAAGAGAAATGGCTGTTGTATGCGGCTCCGTAGCGGCCGAAAAGCGACCCGAGCGAGTCCATACAACATACCCGGCTCCAGCGATCAGGAATGGGACCATTTCGCAACGTGGAAGCGAAAGGGACTCGACGGTACGGGTAACGAGGACGACCCCCACCAGCTACTCCAGGAATTGATCTTATCTGGGAACCTCATCAAAGAAGCGGTCAGACGACTTCAGTTTTCATCCGAGTCGCACCGCGATTTCACTAAACAAATCGACTAAAACTGTGAACCATCAGCTAGCTAACATACAGGAGAATGGCTAAGATGGTTAGCTATCGAGGTCACAAACTACCACGATAATGTCGATATTTTCCCGGAACTTTATAAAAACAAACTACTAAAAATCGCGACGTTGGATTAACACGGAATTGTAATTTACCATTATTTGGACTGTTTGCTAGAGAGGAGAGGAGTTTGTTCGGTTTGAAACACGACTAAACGCTCCGAGTACGTCACTAGCACGCGAACTCTTTTTTTTTTTTTTTTTTTTTTTTTTTTTTTTTTCAAAAATTTAAACTAACACGACAAGTTATTGTTTGTCCTTAACGCCACACGTGTTGTGTTAACATTGTCTTGAAACTATATTCATGTTTTCGGGCTAGTAGACCAATGGTCGGTACACCATGTTTGTTTGGGTAGCCAGAAAGAGGTTTAGCATTGTGCCCTTGGCGTGTGCTGCCTTTGTTTACAGTCTTGATATCGGTAGCTTGGAATGGGGATGGGCCACTGGTACGAGCACGCACTCTATTTCCCAAAATTTCTATTCCTCCTGAACAATAAGGTACTTTATTCGCCGTATTTGGACTTTCACGCTGTTTTCTACACCCATGTGGACCTTCATCTCCACCGAGTCTCACCTGAAACACAGAACCTGTTCGGGATTTGAGGGAGAATACTGTTTTGTAATGGAGTGTGAGACGCGGAGATCTTTCCATCAGACCTTCTGGTGCTTGAAGAATTCCTCTGTGGAGTTCGTTGGCTTCTGTGATTTCTCTCTTATGTCTGTATGCTTCGTAACGAAGTCATTTTATCAGCCCTGACTTTTTCAGGCGGTTTGGTCTATAATAAACACGGTGGATTTTTTTTCCATTTGATGATTGTGTGTGCTTTATTCCCTCACTGATTGTGTACTGATTAAAAACACACACAAGAAAAACTAAGTTACTACACTGAACTTTT
Organism: Liobagrus marginatus; assembly: GCA_028566295.1. Taxonomy (NCBI): domain Eukaryota; kingdom Metazoa; phylum Chordata; class Actinopteri; order Siluriformes; family Amblycipitidae; genus Liobagrus; species Liobagrus marginatus. The sequence continues at coordinate 9,612,813 of JAOUQX010000036.1, forward strand.
CTGTCACTAGGGTGTTGACCTCAAAGGTAAGTTGCCTTCTTATCTATCTTGCAACTTACCTAGAAGGGAACACGGTGTACTTCTTACTTGAACATGTAGTTATGGTCCATTTATGTACCTCAAATATGTTTAATCTACATCATGTCCAAGTTGCATGTTAAAGATACAAAACACAAGGGCCCTCTTTAGCATCTTGTTTATTAATCATTTTACCCGAGAGTGCAATGAGAAGTGTATGTACATGGGCCTATAAATATTGGCTTATTGTTCCTCCAGTTCCTAGTAATAGAAACTTTTTCTGAAAAGCTGCCACGTGTGTACCAACCGGCAGACTGACCCCCCCTCTCCCAACACACACTAGTTACAGCATGTTTTATTATTATCCCAGTCTCATTTCATTTAACCTTTCCTCTCTATCATGTGTAGTAAAATATATTTTTTTAACGTACAAGAAGGGTGAACACATTGTATTATTAATTACAAATCTTTAAGGCTTTGTTATAAATGAAATCCCCTTCCGCGAGAATGGTAGCATCTTGTCAGTGCTAGGCCAGAGATCCATTTCATAAAGTGATGGGAATTAACCAGAGCCAAGAGTGCACAAATATAATCTTAATGCCTTGTCAGTATAAAATAGTTGCATTATCAATTCATGTGACTGAATTCTCATTTAAAATAGATTCTTTTTAATGCCAATGCAATTTTAAATTGAAATATTTTGCGAGTGATTACAGGAGAAATTCAATGCATGCTGTATATATCCTCTGCACTGCTGGAACAGCTGTACCAATACTTGTTCCAGATTGTAAATAATTTCATAATGTCCCCATTTTAAAGAAAAAAATCTTTTTCTACCCAACATCTAAATATACATTCTGTCCGCACAAAACTACACACTGCTCTTCAGTTGTGGGAAGCAGCTAGGAGCCTACTGAAGAGTTAATACCAGTAGTCCCCTTATGAATAACTGAAAATGGTGCTCTGGTTTTTGGCACTGCATGCATTCCTCATGCCAAGTTTTAACTCTTATGTCATATGCTTGCAATGAAAATGTGGGTGTTAGGTCCAAGTATTCATTGCCCTTTTACACAAATCTAGCACAAGTTTCAAGGAATTATACTTGAAGTCTCAGAATTAAATGTTTTGCATCTGATAATAGATCGTATCTAATGATGGGGCAAAGTGCAGATCTTTTACCTAAATGTCAGTACGTTCATACACAAATGACCTTGAGATTTAAAAAATGAAACTAAATGTGGTAGAGAGTAGGTATTCAGTCCAAGTCTTCTCTTGTGGACTGTCAGTTAAATATTCATCTTTGGTCTTCGTCTTAGGTTCATATTAGTCTTCAGTATGACTTTGTTCCAGTTTTCTGTTAGACCAACTAAACTTAATTCAATTAAATCAGTAAAAGCTCATCTTAAAAAAGTTGCTTGTTTGAGTTCATGAGCTTGATGATGGATGAAATCTTCACTTTGGTAGATTATTTTTGCATTTTATTAGGTTTTTGTTGTGTCTTATCTCAGAAAAGATGAAAAGAAACCATACAGCCAGTTTGTTCTAAACTGTTTGAGTTTTAAAACGTTATCCAGCGACATATTTCAAATTTGTTCCGGTTTTGACATAGCTAGCTAGTTTTTGCTTATGCTCGCCTAGAGTCCACCCTCTTCCTGCCTTTTGGTAAACAGCATGCAACCTGCTCCGTGTTCAGATGTACAGGCTTATACACAATCCCAGCTTTAGAAGAAACCAACGCGAAATGGCTTAATTTTATAAATGAACGGAATGTCACAACAAGAGTGGACAAAAACTTGCTTGCGTTTGCGAAATATTTTTCGGCGACTGCTTTTCCAACCTCGGCCCATACAATCTTTGGTGAACTGGGATGTATGCTGGACTCAAGTTCAAGTTCAAAGTTTATTGGTCACATGTACATTCTACGTGGTACAACATACAGTGAAATGCTTTCACGACTACCTGAACGTTTGCTATGGTGGGGGGGTTGGTTGCATATAAATACTATAAATACTATTGACAGTGAGTACAGTAATTACAGATTACAAATGTACATCTATATGCAATATGTATATGACAATATATATATAGTAATAGCAATAGTAATAGATACTATTTATAGTAATATACAATACTAAAAATAGAGTACCAAAGTAGCCTACTATAATATAATATACTATGCTATGAATATGCAGTGTGTTGGCCACTTCCTGTAATGTCAGATTGAAATCTTCTAAACACTTTTCTTGCCTTTCCGATATATTTGCTCATGAAGAAAGGTGCAATCGAATACCAGCTGTTTTATATTTTGTGCAAGTTTTCTAGCTTGATGTTTCAAGGTGCAAAAATAAACAAGCATGGTGTAACATTAAACTAAATCAAATTCTGGACAGTTTTTTTAAGCTTGGATTAGTCGACTAACTACTGCAGATCTATTTTGATATATTTTCCAATTGTTGCAGTATTTTAGAGCTCACTTTTGTTAATGATTGTAGTTCTTTCTACCAAGCCACCTACTTGCTTTATAATTACTGTTTAATTACTGTTAATATCAATATCAAGAAAACGAATATTACATCTCCTAGTCTGTTATCCTGTACATACAAGCTGAAATGTTTCTGCCTCTATATACTATATGATACTATACTATACTATAGCAGGGAGACAAAAAAGACGTGGTTAAGGCTCTTGGTGGTTGATCAGAGGTTTGGTGTTCAAGCCGCAGTACCGACAAAGCTATTACTGTCGGGCCGTTAAGGAAGGCCCTTAACCCTTTCCCTGCTTCAGGGACGAACCTTCACCTTATCGACACCCTAGCACCATGTTGCTGTGTTGTTCCCTCATGCCTTGTTAGGAGTTTGAGGCCAGTACTGTGGACACTGACTGCTTTACTGCGTTCTATCAGTAATGTAGAAATGTGGACTCAAGAACACCAGGGACAAGAACGAGAGTTCAACCTTGTGCTGAAGTCTCACACTAATTGGCTCATGTCTTTTTCACACCTTCTACATGAATTTCTTCCAGTGCTTTTTAACATGCATGTACTTGACCTAAGGACCAGGGGGAACATCAGCGCTGACAGACTTAATAACTTTTATATAACATCTATATGCCTTGAGTGCGAGGAACCACCGCTGGCAGAGTGGAAATTGAACTGTAAATGTATTCTTCAACATGACATTTTATGCCATTGGCATGATCGGAATATATGGTGTGGATTAGCTACTCGCGGTGAGGTTATATATGATTACAATAGAGTAGCTTAAATTGACAATTAAATTGGCTGCTTGCGCATTGATTACTGGTTATGTTTTATGTCCCGAATCAGCATTCTTTACACACACACACACACACACACACACGTGTTGGGAAGATATATATTTATCAGATGTAGATAAGATAGGTCAGATAGAGTGCATTTTGTTCGGCAGCTTCCAGAAGTCCTTAGTCTTTTTTTAACTAGCGATTCAATGCTCGTTGTCTCTGTAGAGAAGAAAAGCAAGCGCGGAACAAGCATAAACCCACATGCTCGCCTCCTTCAGTGAAGCAGAGGTACTGGCTGCCTCAAATTGTGTTTTTTCAGTGCAGTGTTATTTCAGATTAGCGAGACTAAATACGTTACAAACATACGTGACGTACATTAGCTGGGCTTTGGAAAGTGAGGACAAATAATTAAAGGGTCTACAAATGTTATATTGGTGACATACCGAGAGATAGCAACAGGCATGTTCCAATTACACAAGCTTAATCCAGTTTGTGAAGGATTGCACAATCTAAGTTGAGGCTAAACACGTCGCTTCATTACATTGGGTTTCCTGGCTAATTCAGCGATTTTGAGTGTAAAAACCATTTAAAATGATCATAATCATACATAAATTAGATTTATAGCACAGATCAGTGGGAACATGTCCATTTTCATTTTATCATTATTTAAATTTTACTTTTCATGATGACCGGTGAGGATCTGTCTCGTCGGTGTGTATAGCGTCATATATGTGGTATGCCATTGAGCAACGTTATCCCCACAAGCTAGCCATCCAAGAGCAAGCTCGCTTACTCCTATTACAGACCATCACAGATGAGAGTTCAATAGCAAAGTCTTAATTTGCATTGGGATTTATTTAAAATGTCTAAACCTTCTGAAGTATAACTCAATTGTTTTTTACGAAAAGTGGCAAATAATTTAGAAGTGGAAATTAAATTTTCATGAATATGACCAATAACCTTGTATGTATATGACCAATATGCAGTGCCCCTTTTCCATTAGTTCCAGCTCTCATTTGCATATTGTAAAAAAAAAAATACAATAGTGTATGATGTGAGAGTCTGTAGTTATTTGAGCTACATTTTGAAGGGTTTTCCAGACCATCATAAATAAACTATTCTCACGTGTCATTCTTTTTCTAATAATTGGATGACGTCTCTTTTGGTATATTGGATTATATATAATATCCTATTCATTGTTATGATTTTTTATTTCAAGCCTTAGTTTAAACTGACCTTTTTACACACTGCTGTTTGCAGTTCCATCCAAAAACTTTATTTAGAAAATTATAGATCTTTTACTACTCTAGGCGAATGTTGGATTTCAGGTGTGTGTGTGTGCGCGTGTGTGTGTGTTCAACTCAACAGGTGGTAAGTTCACCATTTACTCCTGCCAAAATCTCTCAATCAGAGCCAACATTACTTGTGCCACATGACAAACTAGACACATGAATCTGACTGAAATCCATTTATTAGTTATTTCATGAAACCTAGTGAAGTGTGTGAGTGTGTGTGAACAGCTCCTACAGACAGTGTAGTGGCCTTGCAAAGGGGATTTGTCTGTGTGTCTGTGAGTGATCACCTTTGGTCTCAGGCTTCATATCATTCCTCAGCTCATCTCTACTTCTGCCCACTGACCATTATACACGAGAGAGAGAGAGAGAGAGAGAGAGAGAGAGAGAGAGAGAGAGAGAGAGAGAGAGAGAGAGAGAGAGAGAGAGAGAGGACGCACTTGTCTGCCTGTCTGGTGCTTTAATTTATGTATTGTTTCCACTTTGTGAGTTTTTGGGGAAAAACCCACAGTGGGACAGCCGTGCTTCCAGTAATCAGATGTGACTGAACAGATGTGTGATGTGTAAGGTATCCCTCACGTTTCCCCCTCTTCCTCCCCCTCCTTTCTTTTTTTTCATATGAATATGACAACGGGGTCAGTAGGCTTTCTCTGCTGTCTGTGTTTGCTGTTGTCTCAGAGTACAACATAAACACACCCGAGAGAAAGAAAGTGCAAAAGTGCACATGTCCTCCTGAATCTCACACACTAAGCCAGCTTTCAGCTTTCAATTTTCTCACCTGCCTGGAACACTACCCAGTACACTACACTACACTACTCTAAAAAAAACAAACTGTTGGGCTGTTAGCATATCAGTCACATTAGAGGGGGGTGCTGCAGCTCGATGTGAGGTAGAGATGTTATTAGCAGTAACATAAATGAGTTAATTCATGTTGTAACTCTTCGTGGGGGATTATGGGACGATCCCAGTAAATTCTCAGCCAGATTCTTAAACACTCAAGCATCAAGAGTTTCTGATATTTTTCAAAAGCTGGTTCTAGTGGCATATAATAATCACATCACATCTAACACCACTGAGCTCAAGTTATGCCAAAATAATTATTTTGCAACAGTGGTGTCATGTTAATCCTAAAGTGATGCTGAAGTGATGCTACATTACCCAGCAGCCCCAGCTCTGATCTATAATGAACTAATTCATTATCACTATCATTATCTAGATCAGATTATAGATTTGACTTAATAATAAGTCAAAATCGCATGCTTATGTACGGTTCCTGACCATTGTTCAGGACAACTTTTCTAAATGCACCAAAGGTTTGTTTTAAATAACAGCATTTTTTTTAAAGGTTATTTGTGCGTTTCAGTGTAAAGTCCAAATGTTGATGACCGAATATTAATTTATTCATTCATAGTCTAGCGTTTATCCTGTTCAGGGTCGTGGGGGCGCTGGAGTTTATCCGAGCTAACTTAGGGTGTGAGGCGGGGTACATCCTGTACAATCTGCAGTTAATCACAGGACTAACACTTAGAAACAGACAACCATTCACACACACATTCACTCCTATGGACAATTTAGAGTAGATAATTCACCTATGCCCAATCGCATGTGTTTGGAGGCGGGAGGAAACCGGAGTACCCAGGGAAAACCCAAGCAAGCGTGGTAATTACATGCAAACTCCACACATAAACACCCTGGATGGGAATAGAACCCATGACCTTCTTACTGTGAGGCAGGAGAGCATTTAAAATCGATAGAGCTTGAATGACTTCTATGGTTCGAATGTGCTGTCTAGTAAATGCTGCTTTTAAATTATCCGGATGCACAAAAAACACACAGTGAGTATAAATAATGGCACTGACATACTTAAAAGAATATTGCATGTCTAAATTAGAAATTTAGACATTTTTCTAGATCTAAATTTAGAAATCCTCTATCTCAGCATGGATTATCATCCTGTAAGAACGCAGATTGGTAAATCAATGCAATGAATAAAGTCGCCGTAGTCAGTAACAGTTAAATACATTAATAGTAACTAAGTCCCTTCTGAGTCACAGAAAAGTCATAATGGTCATTTGGTATAGAAATAAAGGTATAGTTTGGATTGCATAAAAAGTTTCGATATCTGTTTGGGAGTACAGAAGAGTCACAATTACTCCATATTCCACCGGGACTGGTGCTGGAGCTAGAGCCACTGCTTGGGGCAAGGGTGGCCAGATTTCTAAAGGCTGACATTTTCACTGGCGGGGGCAGAACCCTCTATATCACCAACATGTGACGACTGGAATTGCTCTGTGCACTGCTAGTTTTGCCCATCTCTCTTTATGATCCCTGTATTCTTTTCTTTGTATTATTCTTTTTTTTCATTTGATGACCAGTTGGTCAGTGGATCAATTACGCCTTGCAGTTGGCAATAATCTCAACTATCTCGTTGTTTACATACTTCTTAAAGTATGATGTGTAGTCATGATTAAGAAGCAGGAAAATGGAACTCTGAACTCTCTTTTCATTCTGTTGATATAACATGACCTATTAATGACTTCATATACCATCGATTGGTAATTATAATGCCCTTTGTGCGTTAACACACTTACCAGAAGCTACAAGCACACACTTGGCACACTTATAAGGTGGAGTTATCATGCGTTAGCTTCCCTAAAATCACTTTTTATCTCATTCTCTTTCCTTTTCTGTACAGTCTGCTTTTAAAAAGGTTATCATACTTGTTTGGTAAGATCTGGTAAGACTAAAGAGCTTATCTCTTCACAGGGCTTCATCCTGTACAGGAGACTGGCCCTGGGGCGTGTGTGCAATTTTAAACCTGGGCTTAAGAACAGACGTGGAGACGTGCTTATCCGTCTCCGTGTACACCCATTCACTGAGCCTGAACACCGAGCTCAAGCGTTTCTTACCTTTAAGAAATTTTTTTAATGAACTGCATGAGAAATGACAAGGACGTCCAGGACCATTTCTTCTCATTGCTATTTATTCAAGGCTGCTTTGTGTTATTATTTATTTGTGTGTCTTTAAGAGATTATCTCTCATTTAAAGTCCTCCATTTCCATATCCATTCTCGCATTTATCGTTGCCTCGCCGTGCATTACTCACTCTTTTCCCGGTTTCATTCTCTGATTAAAAAGATGTTTGTTCTCCATTAAAGCCATCATTTCCTCTTCTACAGAAACCTCTAGTAACTCAGTATCTGGATCATCTTTCAGACCGTTTATGGCCGGGTTGTTTTTCTGCTTAATGCTTCCGTCTGAAAAGAGACCCAAAGCAAATCTAATTGTCTCCACTGTTTTTTTCTTTCCTCTCTTTTTTTCCCCTCCCGATGTTCCAGATAGACAGATCGTTTTTCCAGTTACATAATTTGATTTATTTCTATACATCAGAATAAAAAAGAACTGATAGTAAATCAGAAAAGAAAAAGTGCCAAAGATGTTTTGGTGCTCTTTTCAGAAGTGTGACGATAGAATGCATTTGAGCTCAGAGTTATGGCTCCAGGCTCAAATGACCATGATAACACGAACAACTGGTCATTATGCTGTGCATTAATACCTCATGCCTTACGCTTGAGCCCTTTATTCTGATGACAGCTTGCTTTTGTGTTTAATGTCCATCTTGTAGATCATCCTGCAGATTCATACAGTACAGTATATTTATAATACATTCACATTTCTGGTATTAGGCCAGAGCTCAGCAGTGGCAGCTTAGTGGTCCTGGAATTTGAACCCATGATCTTTGGATTAACGCTTTAAACACTGAGCTATGACTTCCATCAAAGTCTTACGTTTGTATTTATGACATTTGGCAGACTCTCTTATCCAGCGACATTTAAGGGTGCGCAGTTAAGGGTTTAGAATCATGAGCAAAAGCCCTGGGACTTAATCTCATGACCTTCTGTTTGGCAGTCCAACAACTTAATCGCCAAGCTAACAATTAATAAACTAATAGCCTGATGTGGTAAAATCGTACTACATTATATTAAAATGTATTACAGATGAGAAACGCTAATCTACAGCTTACTACTTTTATTTTATTCTGGTTTGTTGTTTGGCTACATCACCACGATGCATTATGCTATGTATGTTTCAGGCCCTCAGTAAATACCCACCACTGTTCAACGACATCTCCTTCTGGCTGCCAGCTCAAGGCTACACGGAGAACGACTTTTATGATTTGGTGCGCAGCATCGGGGGAGATCTGGTGGAGAAGGTGACGCTGCAGGACCGGTTTACTCATCCAAAGTAAGCGCAAGATTACTGTTTATTTGTCCATGGACAATAAAAGAGTTTACAATAAGCTCTTATTGTAGTGCGTATTGTGCGGTGCCACTTTGTCTCCTTAAGCTATTGCAGCACATGGTGTCGGTTGTGTACATTAGTGTGTATGACCTCTGGGAAGTTGGTGAAAACGTTGCTGGGTATGATGGGATGGAAATGAGATGCTGTGTATCACAGCTTCTGTGTTTCAAGCTGCATAGCCACAGACAGAGTGCCCATGCTTACCTCGTGGGTGGGATATATTACCGTAAATGGGTGCGATATATTACCGTAAGTGGGTGGGATATGTTACTGTTAGCGGGTGGGATATGTTACCATAAACGGGTGTGATCTATTACCACAAGCGGGTGTGATATATTACCGTAAGTGGGTGGGATATGTTACCGTAAGTGGGTGGGATATATTACCGTTAGTGGGTGGGATATATTGCCGTTAGTGGGTGGGATATATTGGCGTTAGTGGGTGGGATATATTGCCGTTAGTGGGTGGGATATATTGCCGTATGTGGGTGGGGTATATTGCCGTATGTGGGTGGGGTATATTGCCGTATGTGGGTGGGGTATATTACTGTAAGAGGGGGCGGGATGTGTTAAGCAGCAAGTAAACATTTAGTCTTCCAAGTTGGTGTGTTTGAAGCAGCAAAAATGGACAAGTGTACGGATTTGAGCTTTAGTTTAATGGCCAAATTGTGATGTCTAGACGATTGGGTCTGAGCATCTCCTTAACTGCAGCCATGTCTGCAGTGGTCAGTATCTATCAAAAGCTGTCCAAGGACCACCACATTATCCTGACCACAGTATTAGTAAGATGACTATAACATTATGCTTGATTGGTGTATTTTGTCCATATTATCGTTTGAGCCTTAATGCTGTTTGGTTTTTCAGCCATGATGGACTGGGACACATTGTCGGGAATGTCATTAAGCTGCACCTCATTTTTCAACCCACTGATGGTTTCTATTCTTAATGAGTTTATTGAGCATTTCAATGTCTCCCTTTTTACAATTGCATCACTCTATCTTCATTCATCTCTCGCATATTCTCACAACCATAAACCTTTCAGACTGATGGCTTTTAGAGCCGCGTTGATTAAATAATTATGACTAAAATGGAATAAAAGGTTTGCTCTGGCTATATTTGTCGTTGGTTAATGTATAAATTCTTTGCACCCCTGTAACAAACAGTCAGAGAGAGGCGTGAGGATCCTTTGCAGTGAGACTTTTATTGTGCAGGTGAAGCAGAGCAGAG
>JAOUQX010000036.1:9628386-9644143 GCA_028566295.1 Liobagrus marginatus
GATCTTTGTAAATACCGGAGCTAGCTGATCAGCGCAGGTTCTCAGGATTCGCCCTGTGATGCCGTCTGGTCCTGCAGATTTCCTGGTGTTTGCTCTCTTGAAGGCTGTTCTCACATCGTGCTCGGAGATGATAATGCGGTGTCTGGTCCTGCACTCTCTGCATGCATGCATTCAGCAGCGCTAGTAGAGACGTTAGCATCGTTAGCATTTACGGCGCTGTCGAAGCGAGCATAAAAGGTATTTAGCTTGTGTGCTAATGTAGCGTCCGTGCTCATCATCTTGGCTGTTGGTGTTTTATAATCGGTCATATCTCTAAATCCCTGTCACATGTTTCTAGTGCTCTGATGGAAGAGAGACTCTAGTTTTTTACTGTAGCGTAGCTTTGCAGCTTTTACCGCTTTACGTACGTTATAGGCTGCTGCTTTGTAATCACTCATGTTTCTGGACGCGAGCCCAGCGTTGTAAGCGGCGGTGCGAGACTTCAGCACATCGCGGACCGATTTATCTACCCACGGTTTTTGATTTGGAAACGATTTGATCGTGACCCGCTGAACTGTATCGTCGGCTACTTTCTCGATGAAACTTGTAACCACTTCCGTAAATACGCTGACGTCATCTGAACTGTGCCAAAACATGTCCCAGTCCCAGACTTTACAAAATTGCATTTAAATGATACAATTAATCCAAAATATAAGTTTTTAAAAATATATATATTATACCTGTTTGTTTCTAAGGTAGTTGATTGTACTAGGAATATTAAACGTTAAGTAGGTTAACATCAAGCTTACGTTAGATAGAAGTTTGAATGTTAGTGTATGCGTTAGTTTGTTTAGCTGGAGGGAAGTAATTTTCGACAGTAATATGGCTACTTCAGCTACGTTAGCATTTACAGTAAAACTTTTCCCATTCGTGTTAGCATTGCCCCAGCTAAACGTACTGACACAAGCACATATACTAACATTCATACAGACTATCAATGATAGGAATAACGAAGTTGTAAATAAACAGCGTTATTTTTTTCCAGTTACGAGTAATCAAACGAAATTTCTGTTTCCCCGTTAGTGACAATAAAACACTATAATTGAACAACTGAAGCGGGTTTTGTCCAAGCAGGCTCCTTTTCGGCTGGTTTAAGAAGATTTATTGTCATTTCAACCATGTATAGCTGATTCAATACACAGTGAACGACACAATGATTCTCCAGGACCATATGGGCTACACAAAACAACACGGAGCTATGTGCAACAACTGATGGTGTGTGTGTGTGTGTGAGAGAGAGAGAGAGAGACAACCACAACTGATGATTGGCTTAGGTAGATCGTTTGCCAAACAGAGGCATTGTAGCTAGTGCGGGTACGTTCCCTGCTAATTAGTTACTTTTATACTTTATACTGATGTAACTCAGTTATTATTAGTAAGAAGTAACTATAGATATGTACTACATGCCCAACACTGCAGACTATGCTATTCTTTAGTTACTCTGTAAGTCAGTTTATTATATAATATAACATATTTTAGGTATGTGCTGTGGTTTGGGATGTCTGCTAACGTCTGTTTTGTGTGTTTGGCGCGTTCATGCACTGATTTAAATGTCCGGTTTTAAATGTTTGTTCTTAATGTCCTTTTGTGTCTGTGTTTTTGTAACTGTGTGTGCATGCACGTGTATGGGTTTATAGTGGTGTGTGTGTGTGTGTGTGTGTGAGCGCGCGCGCGCTGGCGTAAATGTCTTGTTTGTGTAAATGGGTTTCTGTTGATATTAGTGGTGTTCTCGAACGAGTCGGCTCTAAGAACCGATTCTAGCGAACGAGAAGAGCCGACACTCGTCGGAGAGAACCGAATCTTCAAACGTTCTTATTCAGCAGGGGCGGGACTTTCTTTTGACCGGCACACCATGCAGCCAATCACATTCGAGGACAGGCCAGAATCGTATCATTATGTAAAAGAGGGAAGGGGGGACAAACGCTTCATAGACAGCGAGTATAGTGGTACAGGTACACAGAGCGACAGAGTGAGGCTGGGGATTAAATATTTTTAGCTAAAGAATCATAATGTTAAGATTTTGGCCTTCATTTATTTAATGTTTGCTGTGGTTCTGTGTTTATTTAAAGCTTTGAAATGTTACACAACAGTAACTGTGTATTATTTGTAACGAAAAAATGCACGAAAAATAAATGCTGTTTTGAAGACACAGAATACATGTTATATTAGGCTCCAATAGAATGCTCTGAGTTATACTAAATGAAGAGCCACCTGGGAGCCGAATCTTTGAAAAGAGCCGGTTGATATGCGTGTGAGCATGAAAAAAAAAATATTATAATGTAGAAAATATATTAATGTTTTGTACTTTATGCATTTCCTTGGATTTTTTTTCTATCACAGGCAATCATCTGGCATTGAATCTGATGAAGACTGAAAGCCAGTCTTTCTACTAAGGCAGGGGGGAACTTTATTACTCCATGATCCACCTTGATATGTATAATCAATCTCAAGATCATAATATTTTAAAATCAAAGTATAGGGAAAACGCATCCTGTTTTAGTTGGAGAGCAGTATTTTTCCTTGTTTTTGAAAGAAATTAATAAATGATTTTTCATTTTAGCATGCTGCACGGTCATTAAATGCTGTATCGTACGTTAATTACGCAGATACGTGAGATTTCTTTAGTGAGCCATTCAATGAATGCTGTGTTGATTCAGTCTTCTGTTTCTTAATGATGAAAATATATATAGAAAAGTATATATAAAAATGTATCCCAATGACCAAGCCTAAGGTAACGGTGGCAAGGAAAACCACTCCTAGGTGATGCTGGGAAGAAAGAGAAACCAGACTGAAGCTATAACAGCATAACTAAAAGGAGAGAGCCAGAAGGTGACACGGACATGAGGGCTTCCTAAAACCTAAAGTGACCAGCCAGTACCCCGTCAGCAAACACAGCAACAGATGAGCATGTGGGAACGACAGCATCCAGACATCCCAGTTCACCAAAATACTCAATGCCCATGAACCCGTTTGATCTGCTCCTTTACCTAAGAGATAACTATTACTAATAAGCGTGACTGAACAAATGTGTTTTTAACCTGGACTTAAACATTGAAACTGTGTCAGTCCCGAACACTAATTGGGAGACTGTTCCATAACTGTGGGTCTTTGTAAGAAAAAGTTCTTCCCCCTGCTGTAGCCTTTGCAACCTGAGGTACGAGCAAATAACCAGCAACTTTTGATTGAAGTAAGTGTAGAGAATCATAAAGAACTAGAAGTTCGCTTAGGTACTGCGGTGTGAGACCAGTCAATGTTTTATGCATCAACAGTAATATTTTATAATAAATGCAATATTAAACTGGGAGCCAATGCAATGTGGATATCCAGGAGTGATGTGTTCACATCTTCTGGTTCTATTTAGAACTCTAGCTGATGCATTTTGGACTAACTGGATGGTTCTACTCAAGCATTCTAACAGTAAGGCAATACAGTAATTAAACCTGGAGGGAATAAATGCATGAACTAGTATTTCTGCATCATGTTTCTTATTTTAGCAATATTTCTAAGATGAAAGTAAGCTACTCTACTGATATTATCTACATGAGGTTCAAATTAAAGACTAGAGCAATAATCACACCAAGATCTTTTACTGCTGCACTCAGTGAAACAGGGAGATCATCTAGAGATAATCTGTAATCAGCAAAAATATTTCTAGCTGGATGCGGTCCAAGTACAAGCACTTCTGTCTTGTCAGAATTAAGCAGCAGAAAGTTAAGTAAGCAGCTACGGTCTAATTTCCTTAATACAATCTTCATTATTTTTAAACTGGTGTTTCTCATCTGGTTTTTCTGAAATATATAACTGAATGTCATCAGCATAACAGCGGAAACTAACAACATATTTCCGAATAATTGCACCCCCTTGCTATGGTGTAGCATATATAAAGAGAAGAGGAACGGGCCTAGAACAGAACCTTGTGGAACACCATACTTTGCCTTAGTAAGCATGGAGAAGTCACCATTTTACATCTACAAACTGATAACGATCAGTCAGATAAGTCAGTCTAACCCTTTACTCAACAATTATGTTGTCTGGCCTTTTGTGGAGAATAGAGTGATGAATAGTGTCAAATTCTGCACCGGCGGTTTAAATCCTAGTTACTTTTGCTACAGTATCAATTAGATTTGAAAAATACGCTGAACTAGTAGCACTGAGAAATTTTTTATAACTCGGAAGTCTTTCCTTCCACGCATTTTGCAACGTTACTAATTTAGTTTGACACCATTTACGTTCTTATTTTCTCTAACTTTTTAGCTTTCAACTAAACTTTTAAGTTTTTATCTTACTTTTAAGATATCTAGGGTGCTGCGAAATGCTGTCGCTAGGTAGCCACTTCAGCGCTCTCTGCTGTCGCATTATTGTATGCTCAACCGAGCTCAGAAACACACACTGATTGGCTGGCTAATCTCCAGTGTTGCCACAGAAAATATAAGTAAAGTAAGCAATAGATTTCACTCCGACCTGTAGATTTGCCCAGGTCAGATAACTCACTTCTGTAGAAGTCTCTTTTTCTGAAACACTAAATAATAAGCATATGGTGATGGTATAAACAGATTCTAAATCCTGTGTCTGCACTTATACACTTATAGGCTTAGTCCTGAATAAGTGTGGTTTTAGTACAATAAATCTAACCGTTTAGTTTACATAATAAGCAGGACTCCAAACCCTCTCTGCTCCAGAGTTTCATGGCTGACCCTGTGCTTTGACCCCATTTTCCTAGTCTGTCTCCGATGTCATGCCCACAAACTCCTGAAACTTTAATACACGTGGCTCGGTCTGTTTTCCTACATTACGACATTTTAATTAATGGATAAAGAGCACCAATCATTTGCCAACGGACACTTTTTTAATCATAATTTTTATAATTATTTATTTATTTATTTATTTTTAAAAAGACCTTGTCAGGGATACTGGGGCTGTACACGGTCTGGCCACCAGATGGCGACATTGAGACTTTGTTTCATAGCCATGTGCTTTTTGCGTGTTTGTTTGCCATGTGCCTCGTGTCACCCAGGTCATGTGACGTCAATGATTCTTCCCTGGTGTGTCTCGTCTGTGTCCATTACAGGATCTACATTATACCAATGTATAATACACTGATCAGCCATAACTTAAAAATCCCTGGCAGGTGAAGTTGTTAAGTTATATCAGTCATTATCATTACAATGAGGTGCAATTTATTAGGTAGAAAAACTGCTATGAAAGTTGATGTGCAGGAAAATGGGCAAGTACAAGGATTTGAGTGACTTTGATAAGAACTAAATTGTAATAGTCAGATATTCTCCAAAACAAACCGGTTAATTGTCATCAAGGTCTTGGGGAAATCAGATATTATGTTTGCTTGTGGCTGTTTGCTTCTTGATCCTAATTTTGACTGGCTACTGAAGTGTTACTGCAACACAAACTGCTGAAAAAGTTCATGTCGGCTCTGATAGAAAAAGGTCTGAGCATACAAATCGACTGCAGCTTGCTGTGTATGGAGCTGTGTAGCCTCAGACCGATCAGAGCACCCCTGCCGACCTCAGAACACCACTGAATTGTGATAGTGAGCAACAGAATTGAACCATGAAACGATAGTTATTTAAAAAAAAATGTATTATTGATTAATAAAGAGGTTCAAGGTGATTGATTACAGTTTATTACGTTTGCAATTATTTCAATACTTTGAACACTTTTTCTAAACTCTTAACGCAACACACCTACAACCGGGGTTCACTCTTTCACAAACACTAGATTCAAAGATTTTCAACCACTTTTTAAAGCACCGCTGATTTGATATCAAGCACCTATTAAATTCATACCCCAGCATATGTAACATCATTCAATAGGATACTTAACATTTTACCCCTTTTACTGCATTCACATCGAAGTACAGAAACATTTCTACAAAAAGACAGTTTTTAGTATGAAAAATTTTTTTTGGTGCATGCTCTCCCTGTTCTTGTGTGGGTTTGCACTTGAAACCAGGTTTGCCCATTTTTGTTCCATCCATACATTATCTAGCGTTTATCCTGTTCAGGGTCGTGGGGGCGCTGGAGTCTATTGTACACACACTGTACAATCAGCAGTTAATCAGAGGACTAACACTTAGAGACAGACAACCATTCACACACACATTCGCTCCTATGGACAGTATAGAGTAGCCAATTCACCTATGCACAATCACATGTGTTTGGAGGCGGGAGGAAACCGGAGTGCCCTGAGGAAATGCTGCACAAGCACAGGGTGAATATGAACTCACAGTGCAGAAATCTTTTTACGGGGCTGAATTCATTTTCAAAAATGTGATAAAGCACTGAGAATAGGGGGCTTTCATTCCTGTTAACCTCATTTTAACCATAATGTTGAGCCTATTTTAACTCGCCTGAATGTATAATGAATTATAATGAATGTAAAAACCAATTTTTCCAATTTTAGATGGAAAACATTGATTATTTCAAAATGAACCTTCAGTATCTAACTCTTGGCAATTTCTTAAATTCCATTTAAGTCTACGTACATATTATTGTCTTGAATATAGTTAAAATGTACACCAGTGTCTATAATTATCCAGATGAATTAAATGCTGATTTTTGTAAAGCTTTGCTTTCTAAAGGTCAATAAGGACATTTAGCTGGAACTGTATTTTTAATATAATATTGCTGAACATCTTGCACAAACTCTTTCCATTTATTCACAGATTTCATGCTCATGTATCTACATCTCCAAGGACAAACTGTTTTCTGCCCAAAGCCACTCTGACCTATTTGTGAGATAGCACATTACTCCGTGGGCTGCTTCAACACTCATTTTCCACACTATGTCTCAGTGGTCTCTGAAGAATGAACGTCCTTCACTTAACATAGAAAGGATATTCAACCATGAACTCTCAGGAATGCTGTACAGCTATCTGTTTAATTGAGGAATAAAATTGAACAAAGAGATTTCTTTTTGGTGTCTTTAATATTAAAGCTTTAATATTGTATGACGCTAACTGGATTCATTATGCAAGGTTATACTGCTATGTTGTGGTTTTGAGAGATGCAAATATTGAAAATACAGTGTTGCATACTGGAGACATTTTTCTGGATATTACTCACTATGTAGTCAACACATTGCTAGCTTCAAGATGTGTCCAGTAATGTATAGAATACTTTTACAATAAACAGTACTAAACAGTATTTTGGAATACTGTTAGCCAAGCAATTCATCAATCCATGTATGTGTCTGGCATCCTTTCTAGATTCCCACCAGTTATATTACACTGTTTACGTTTTTTTCTCTCATATTGCAGTCGTGTTAAAAATGAATGGTGCCTCTTATTTGTGGAAGCAGTATCAAATTGTTATACATTATTTTTTACAATGACTGGAAGGATTTCATTTCTCATAGGGAAAAACAAAACATAGATTACAGTGGGTCAGATCTGTTCCTTGGGTAAGGCTCGGAAATATTCTGGCAAAGAGAAAATCTTTTCAAACAACAGATTGTAGCAAGTTTAGTCCCCTTGAGGTTTTCTCTCATCCCTGTTCTGGTTTTTCTTTTTTGTCTCTTCTAACTTGCTGTCTTTCTATGCATACACGTGTATAAATCTATACAACTAACTTTGTCATCTAATTGTATAGTCACTGTTCTCTTGTTGGTGCTGCTTAGTGTGACGGTCGGCCAGCAGAGCTGCGGCAGTAAGGATGCCCGGACGCAAACGCAGTGTACATGCTTCTTTATTAAAGCTTTTAACAAAACTCAGCTAAGGCACAAAACCAACTGAGCGGTGCCATGCCGTGCGCACACAACACTGTTCGATAATAACCCACACAGGGTGAAAACGAGAAGGGTTTTTATCCTCTGTGTGGTGATTAAGCAATGAGCTGCATGTGTGTGTGATTAGTTCAGAAAACAGGTGGGAACTGCACACACACATGCAGACGTGGTTCACACCCACTTTGAGGGGTTTCACAATGCTGCCATCTAGCGGCAAACAGGATTTAGTCCATGGGCATGACACTTAGAAGGCAGATTGAAGAAGAAGCTAGCTAACCCATATATAGATAAACCCTCATCCCTGTACATCAAACACATTCTATTTATACTTCAACCTGGGCAGGCGGCCTCTTCAACAACCATCGTCTGACCAGTCTTATATTAAATATCTTTATTGTATCAAATAAAGAAGAGCAGGAATTTTTTTTACTGACTACGAAATACTAAAAATTCTAAATATTTAAATAAATAAATAAACTTCCAGGTTTCTACTTTTCACTTGTGCTGTTGCCGATGACTTCATTTGTATTGAAACCTTTTGGTAGCAAATGATAAAGAATGTGGGAAAAAAGGGGTTCTAAAGTTTTTGGACCATACTATATATACTGTATATATATGTCTAGTTTTAGAGTCAAAAAGAATTTGACTCTGTTATACCTTCGCATATCTATTAAGATTCTGTTCTCGAAAAAGAGGAACCCCATATAAAGTTAATACCTTTTAAATAAATGTTTTTCTTACTACCCAGCATCTCTCTTTAGGTTCTGGTAGACTATCATGGATGACTATCTGCCATTAAGCACAATATTACAAGTGAAATAAAATGAAATGAAAAAAATATCACCGAAGGATTAGTCCTTGTTCAGCATCATTAGATGAAGACAGAAGACTGAAGAAAGTTTATGCCAGTGTACACAATGTATCATATTTATTACCCTGTTAGTTAAAGTTAGGAAATACATTTCAAACAAACATCGTAGACATTTCGCTTTAGGAACTTTGTTGTGCCTCACTATCACCAGACATCTTCTCCTGTGCTGCTACGTGTGCTTGTCCTCTCTCGGGTGTACAGTTGCAGCAGTTCCAGCACACTGTGGGCATAGGCATCACGCAGGTTTAACCCTACTGCTGGCTGCATCCCATCTGAGGCTGAGTTGCGCTTCAGACGTTTCAGTGCCTCACTATGCCGTACCGCTACCTCCTTCATCTTCAATGTGATGTAACAGAGTGAGAAACGGTCATTGATGATGGCAATAGGAAGGGCAAGGGCAAGGATGCCTGAAAGAATACAGATGAAGGCTATGACTTTGCCAACGGCTGTCTCTGGGTGAATGTCCCCATATCCCACGGTGGTCATGGACGTGGTGGCCCACCACCAGGCGCAAAACACATTGGTGAATGTAGTGTCAGGCAAGTCATGCTCAACAGCGTACTCCGCCATGGCAAAAATGGAAATGCCCACAGAGAGGAAGAGCATCAGTAGACACACCTCTTCATAGCATTGGGTAATCGTCATGCCTAAAGACTTCAGACCTGATGAAGAATATATGTCAGAGGTTTCACATAGATTAAACTTAATTTTTTTATACAAAAGTTAATCATAATTTCTAGAATAAAATAAGGAGGGAATTAAAGAACGCATGCAGATATAAATTAAATTATACTGTTTCAAAGTATGTCAACTATTTCAAGTTGATTTACACATATAGAAAGGACTACATTCATTCATTCATTCATTCAGTGTCTAGCGCTTATCCTATTCAGGGTCGTGGGTGCACTGGAGTCTATCCCAGCTAACTTAGTTCACACTCACATTCACTCCTATGGACAATCGTGTTTGAAGGAAATGTGGAGGCATGTGTTTGGAGGAAACCGGAGTACCTGTGGAAAACCCATGCAAACACCAAGAAAGCAGGCAAGCTCCACACAGAAAAACCCTGGACAGGAATTGAACCCTTGACCATCTTGCTGTAAGGCAGGAGTGCTAACCATTCAAATAGTGTTTTTTTGCGTTGTAAACATAGGAGGGAACACATCTCAATGAAAGATTCTGCTTGTATTAGGGATCTAATCAATTTACTATTTTGTGGCAGCATTAATTATGTGCACTATTAGCTGCATGTATAGCAAAAGAGTAGCATTTAATGGAACAATGCGATGGAACAAATGTTAATTCAACAGCTTATGAATACAGAATGGGAGTATAAATCATTTTGTTAAATAAAAACTGCTCTGTATATATTCACCTGAAAGCAACTTATAAGAGCCTTTGTATTCTTTGCTGGTGTCTTAAGAAGTGTGGCCGTAAATGTGTAAAACAACTTTATACAAGTTCAAATATATTGCAGTGTAGACTGCCTTTATTGGCTTTATATGGGAAAGTGGGAAGTGGTAGCTCAGTGGTTGAGTTGTTGGACTGTTGCTCTCAATACCAGGGTTCAATTCCCAGCAGAACAAAGCTACCACTGCTGGTCCCCTGAGCAGTGTTCTTACCCCTCATCTGATTGGTTGTCAGTCGCTTTGGATAAGTGTGTCTGCTAAATGCTAATATAAAATGCTATGGAAATAATGCTCACTGCTGTATTCAGTGTGAGTTACCAGTTTGTTCTTATTGATGATTTTGTAATGTCTGCTTATAAAGCAAAACTGGAATGGTTTTAATTTGTTCCTATTTCTCCATTGTAAAAAAATGAAGTGATGGATATAAATGCATTAAATTGTATGATACATAAATGCAGTTGTACTGATACTCAAAACTGCCTTTATCTAGTGCAATTTATTTGACAATTTGTAATGAAATCATTAAATCTGATGCAAGCACCCATTGTGTCCAATTCAAGCTATATGCATCCGTCTCTGCTGTACCCACTTCTGTCTGTTCTGAAATATAATTTTCATTGATTATTCAGGAACCTCTCATTATGACATGTACAAGGTGAGATGTTAGGAGGTGGTGGCGGCGGCTCAATTTTAAGGCTCTGGGTCAGTGATCAGAGGGTTGGGGGTTCAAGCCTTGCACCAGGCAAGCTACCATCATTGGGTCCTTGAGCAAGGCCCTTAACCTCACTTGCTCCATGGGCACTGCACATTCGGGCTGACCCTGCGCTCTGACCCCAGCGTTCAAATTTGTGAGCTGGGATATGCGGAATAAAAACATTTCACTGCATGCATGTGATAAATAAGATCTGAATTTGATTGAATTTGAATTTACAAGCTGGTCTTGATGTGCTAGGTAAGTTTATTTCTGTTGCTTAGCCTCCTCCTGCAAATCTTTATGGGAAGAACGTCCACTTATGATAAATAAATACGTTTTCTCTTTCTTACTGGCTCACATTCTTTCTCTCTCTTTCAATATAAGTTAAAAAGGATAGAAAGCATATTTCATGAAAGGTGGGACAAGAAACTGGACAATTATTGAACAATTTTTCATTTTAATTTCAAGTTCGATCGCTGGATTAATAGCAGTTCTAATTTTTTTTTAGAATGGCTGAATGATCTATATATTCACAGATCTATCTCTATATTATATTATGGTACTTTTAATGAGAACCGTTTTAACCAACAGAGAATACATTTAAAACTAATTTAAAAGGATGACCTATTTAGGAACAATTTTCAAATACATTTTTCAGTTTCGATTTAATTGTGTTATGATATTTGATATCTACTGCATATTATATTTTTAGTATGATATTTAATAATTTTTTAAAGATGTTTCATATTTATGAGGAATAAATTAATTTGTTTGAAAACAACTTTTTGTTTAAAAAAATTCTGATTTTTGCTCGATCTTATAAAACTTGTCTCCTAAACATGGCTGAGCAATAATATTACCTGTGGAATGACGCCCAAGTTTAAGCATTCTGAGCGACCTCATCAGTCGCAGGAGCTGCACAACCCGTCCCACATTCTCCAACTCTGTTGAGCCACCATGCAGGTTCTCTAGGGCTAACGTGATATAGAAAGGCAGGATTGCCAGCAGGTCAATGATGTTCACCACACTCCGACTGAATTTACATTTGTTCTTCACACACATGAACCGGAGCACCAGCTCTCCTGTGAACCACACAATGCAGATGTACTCAAGAGCATCCAATACAGGTGCACAGAAGATAGTAAAGTCCAGGGAGATCAGAGCCATGTTCATGATGGACACAATCACAAAGAACATAGACAACGTCCCGTATGTTTTTGCTGCCTTTGACGAATCCGGCTTCTCCATGAGGTCCCAGAGACGCCGACGAATGTCCTCACAGAGTACTCCACTAAAGTCATCCTCCACACTACTCGTTTCAGTATTGTGTTCAATACCTACGGATTCCTTCCTCTGTTTCTTATGATAGTACTTGTCTCTGCAACAGTGGGCGATGTGAAACTCATCAATACCCCAATATTCAATTTCTTGCAGGAAGGAAAACACACACAGGTCCTCTCTAACATGCAGATGTCCGGTCTTATAAAAGTTCATGATGTATTGGAAGGTTTGAGAACTGCGGTCAAAGAAGTACTCGTTTTCTATAAAATCTGCATCATCACATAGGTCTAACGCTGAATCTTGGGTGGAGAGTGCAAGCTTGCCCAGACGTGTCTCTGGGTGAGAAGCCAGCAGCTCCTTAGAGAGGATGTAGCGACCTCCTCCGACATTTATGATGAAGAAGGCCAGTGGATTGTCAGTTGATCGAGAGAGTTCACTAAAGAATACAGTGGAATCCTGGGACACCATCGAGGCACTTGAAGCATCACTAATCATAGTCCTTTGAAAAATGTAACGCCTCGACAAAAAAAGAATAATTTAGATGAATGCACTATATTAATAACATTGAACTTAAACTTGTATTGAATATTACTAAGTGTCTAAGCACACGTTGATATACCTACCTATGAAAATAAGACAACTTTTCTCATGTAGAATTGAGCACTATTCACTGAATGAGCACATCTCAATATTTACCTGCTCCACCATTACTTCATGATCAGACATTATACACTGAGATTAGGAAGAAGGCGTTGGCAGAGCCCTACTTCTTCCAAACAGCTCAATGAGATTTAAATATTTTAGCTATTCTTGCAATCATCCATTTTCCTGGGTACCTTCCTCTCTATAATATTGTCATGATAGTAATTTCGAGGCTTGAATTTTTAATCAGATCTCATGAAGGAGCATAAAAGATGTCCCATGCCATAGAGAACACAAACATGTGCTTCATGTTGATTACATGTATTTAACTTTGGAGGACCAGGAGGGGTACTTAAAAATAAAGTGAAAAATCAATTTTACAACTGGATAATTCAAACATAAAAATGTATATCAATAAATCACTTTTGAAATTGAGAAAATAATAGGCATATTTAAAGTTGTATATTTAATTCATGCTTTTAAATAGGTATTTTTACATTTTTGCCAGAGTTTTGAAGAAAATATCCACATTTTGAGATGCATTAATGCGTGATGATTTTCCTCAAACGTTAGCGAATTCTGTTTGTCATAACTTGTAAATGTTTGTAATAAAATAGTCAAATATGGTTGCATACGCAATGATAATGGTGCGAATACAAACGACAATAAAAAATGATGTACAATTTTTTTTCTTTTTTCTTTTTTTTTGCAAAGACAAATCAGCAAATGATTGAAGTGATTAGAGTAGCCTACTGTTCAGCCTACCTGGACGGAAGACAATGTTAAAGATGTGATGATCACATTTGATGCTCCACTCTGCAGTTTATTGTTGTGTATATGGGATTTGCTCAAAAATATTTCAACGCACAGCTGCAGGTTCATGGCGTTGATTTACAATCGTTTAATCATGTGCGCCAAACCACCAGACTTGTGCCGCGCGCGCTCAAGTCCACACGCGGTATGAAGGTTTGGCGCGAACGAGAGCTCGTGATAGGTGATTCATGAAGGATCGTGGGTTTAAACGACTCCTCTGTGGTTCAGAGGAATCGAGCGCAAGAACGAACGGAACCAATTCCCCCCTCACACTCTAAAAAAAGCACAACCTTGACAAACTACCAGCGGTGCCTTATGGGACAAACATCTGTAATATTCTATGGGCAGAATATAAAAAGCCTTTGGCAAGATCATACGTTCTCAGCGTGGTATGGCGATAAGACAAAACCAGAGTTAAAACGTGCTTATTCATTAAGTTGATTTATTTATACCTTAGCAAATCTTTCTATCATAATATGATGGTGTTTAAAGATATCAAATGCTGAACCAAACAAAGGTATAATGAAAATGCTTATTCCCAGGTGATCTAACACTTATATTAGCGCATGCTTTTATTCAAAGTGTTTGACAAATTAGGAAAAACAAGCTTTATGAAGCCGTGACCAATATTAATACTGCTTCCATAAGACATATTTTATCTAAATATAATATACAGTAATAGAAAAGCAAAGTGAACGGAGTAGTGTAAAAGGTAGTGTAGGTATTTCCCTCAGAAATCTCCACACCTGTTAAAACCTGCACCTTACAATAACCTGTCGTTATTCTTCACTTTAAAATGTTTACTACTCATTCTGCTCTATTGCACATTCCCAACATCTCTACCTCATGATGCTCTTGGCACGGTCAAGACCACTCTGTCCTATAGCTGTTGTTATAGCCCCTTATTATTATAATACCTAGTTATATATGATGATTCTATTTGATGCACCTATTGCTCCTGCACCTCAGTCTGCATAATTAGTGGTCACTTGGCGGAGAACCTCACCTGGTCACTCAACATCTGCTTCATCAGTAAGAAAGTCCAGCAGCGTCTCTACTTCTTACGCAGGCTGAGAAAAGCGAATCTCCCTTCCCCCATCCTGACCACGTTCTACAGAGGGACCATCGAGAGCATCCTGAGCAGCTGCATCACCGTCTGGTTTGGGAACTGCACTGTATCGGACCGCAAGTCCCTACAGCGGATAGTGAGGACAACTGAGAGGATAATCAGGATCATCATTCTCTCCTCTCTATTGCGGACATTTACACCTCACGCTGCATCCGGAAAGCCACCAGCATTGTGGCTGATCACACACACTCTTCATCCTCCTACCTGCTGGAAAAAGGTACCAAAGCTTTCGGGCCGCTACAACTAGACTGACCAACAAACCCTCAGGCTTCTAAACACCAAGAACTGAAATCCACCAATCTCACCACACATACACTCAGTTATATAAATATATGTTTACAACTGTATACACATCCTTTGCACAGTTATTTTAATCCTTTAGTACAGTGTCAATGTAATATTGCTGCTGCTATTTCTAATTAATTACTGTTGCTATCCTTATCTGTGCAATGCCACATGTTGCACTAGCGTCGGCACTATATTCTATGTATCTGTCTGTGGCGTATTGTATTGTAACGTTAATTTGCACAGTCTGCACTTTTTGTAGTACATAGTTCTGTGTTTTGTTTTACGTAGCTCTGTGTTCTGTGTAGCATCATGGTCCTGGAGAATGACTGTTTTGGTTCACTGTGTATTACATCAGCTATATATGGTTGAAATGAAAATAAATCTTCCTGAACCTGAACTGGTATATTTGTGTATTTTATTAATCATAATAAAATGTCTAATGTATAGTTGTTTATGCTATACTGTCATACAACTGTGTACCCGAAGTGGGTTTGCCGATTCTCTGTGGCAAAAACTCAGGTAATATGTGTTTCAAATAAGAAAATAAATCTTTGTTTGAATATTAATATTTGGGCAACAGTTGGAACAAGTTAATGTAGTTACATTTCTTGGAATGTAAACGGGCTGAAAATTAATATACAGCGGATGATCAAATGTAAAAAAGGAATAAACATACTAAGATGTTTATCTGGAGTTGAATGGAAAACAAGCCGTCATTTGTTGAAAAGAGCATTTAACGCAGTAATAAGAGCATTGATTATGGTTGTGTCGTATATAGTTCAAAGTTCAAAGTTTATTGGTCACATGTACATTATACGTGGTACAACATACAGTGAAATGCTTTGACGACT
>JAOUQX010000036.1:9652678-9662829 GCA_028566295.1 Liobagrus marginatus
ACACTAAGTTAACTGGGATAGACTACAGCGCCCCCTAGACCCTGAACAGGATAAACGCTAGATAATGGATGAATGAAAATCTTAGTCAATTAAAGTGGCGTGAAACAAGAAAAGAACACGACAAACAACTTTTGGGAAAAGCCTAAGGCACTGGGAGAACACCGATAGTTAAGGAATCAAATGTGAAATCAGACGCCTGTTTCATTTTTGTCATTATGTTGTCAATATTATTCATTTTCATGCCTTTTTAAATTGTACATTTATTCGATGTAGACTCCAAAAAAAAAGAAACCCAGTAGTAAAAAGAAGCCCACCATAAAGAAGACTGACTCTGATCAGGTTCTATCAGATGATGATGATGATGACGAGTCTGCTGAAGACACGCCCCCTAAAAAGGTTAGCTGCAGTAAGTTTATTTGCAGCGAATATACATCGGTTGTGCTCGTTCATTGATGCAATGTTCATTGATGATTTTTTTTTTTCCTAATTTGACATAAGGCTAATAGGAAACCAGCTCCCCAGAAGAAGGTGAAGGCCAAGCCAGCTCCTAAAAGGAAGAAAGCAGACAGCAGTAGCAACAAAAAGAAAAATGCTGCAAACAAGACCAAAGGTAAGCTGGCATGGGTTTTTAACGTGTCATGTACATATTGTACCGTGTTTATTTACCCCCAAAACATTCAAGCACACTTTTGACTGTAAACAAAAGATGGATTCACTCTCTTTCATTGTAGTGCGTGAAGCTGAGTGTACTAAGTGACTACTTCACTCGGGAAATCAATACATAGTGAAAAGGCCCATTTATCCAGGACCATGATGCAACTTGGACCTTCATAAAGCATGCATGAACGTTATAGTGTCTACAAACCTTTGGCCATTAATTGGAGCCTGATATCAAGATTTTTATTGTTATATGTTCCTAGGTACAGTGAAATTCTTATTTAATTTTTACCTCACGAGAACAAGAAGATAGAAGGGGCAGCCCCGTTTAAAAATATTAATACGTGGGATATAGCACCCTTTAGTGTTGTATAGCCAGACCGTCACACTAATGGCAGAAGGACTACGTACCTGAAAGCAAATGAGAGCCTGTAAGCACTCGATTGGCTGTGTTAACATGGTCTAAAATCTCTCATTCAGTGTAAAGTCTTTGTAAATTGTTAAGTCTTGTGTAGTATTTTTTCATGCCCTGTGTTGATTATTGTAATACAAAACTGTTTATTATTTTATTTTTTTTTTAGCCGTGGGACGTTTAAAACATCAGAGATCCAGGATTTACTGTAGGTCTTGTCTTTTATCTTTCAGTTAAGATCGAAAGCTCAGATGATGACGATGATGAACCTCTGTTTAAGAGGTTTAAAAGGCCACCAAGCGACGAACA
Organism: Liobagrus marginatus; assembly: GCA_028566295.1. NCBI lineage: Eukaryota > Metazoa > Chordata > Actinopteri > Siluriformes > Amblycipitidae > Liobagrus > Liobagrus marginatus. The sequence goes on from JAOUQX010000036.1 coordinate 9,654,057, forward strand.
GTTGGAATCAGCTGTCAAAGACCTCCTGAAAGTTGTGAACTTGGAAGTGACTATGAAGCAGATTTGCCAGCAGGTGACGTCTAAAAGCTCTACTCTAAAACACGATATACACAGATCAGGCATAACGTCCTCACGGCACCTGCTAGTGGGTGGGATATGTTAAAGTTAAAGTCCAGTTTATTGGTCACATGCACATCATACAGTACATCATACAGTGAAATGTTTTTATTCCGCATATCCCAGCATACAAATTTGAACGCTGGGGTCAGAGCGCAGGGTCAGCCAGACCGAACGGCGCACCTGGAGCAGGTGAGGTTAAGGGCCTTGCTCAAGGACCCAATGACGGTGGCTTGCCTGGTGCGGGGGTTGAACCCCCGACCTTCTGATCACTGACCCAGAGCCTTATACCATTGCGCCACCGCCACCCCTTTTTTACTGTAAGTGGGTGGGATCTGTTGCCATTTTTTAAAAAAACAGACATTTTTATGTAAAGGGTATTGGTGTGTAATTTTTAACTCTTCTGTCTATCTAATTATGGCGATCCAAACATCGACATAACAGAATGCAAATGATTTGCAAATTTCATAACCCCATATATTATTCAGGCTTGTACATATAAACCGTATTAACGGACTCGGTAGCTCAGTGTTTAGGGTGCTGGACTGCTGATCGGAAGATCATGGATTTGATTCCCAGCGCCAACAAGCGGTCACTGCGTGGCCCCTGAGTGAGGCCCCTAACACTCAACTACTCGGTCAGATAAATAAGATAAATGTACGTCACTCTGGATATAAGGGTGTCTGCGAATGAAAATGTATCAAACGTTTAGTGAGAAAATGAATAATTTTATAACAAATTAATAAGGTACGTTTGAAATTGATGACAGCAACATGTTTGTCAGGCGCATGTTTATTACGGTAAGTTTAATTGTAGGTTTATGTTTAACTTTGACACCTCCTTTCAGGTTTATGACCTTTATCCAGACTTTGACCTCGCACCCAGAAAAGACTTCATCAAGGGCACTGTGAAGCGTGTAAGTTAAATAAATACCAATATAAGTAACCTTTTTACACCATTTCATTCTGGTGCCAACATGAGTAACGTTTTGTGTTTTGATATTTTTTTATCTAACGCAGTTTATTACATAACAGAACATTTGGATTGGCCCCAAATTGTTAAAATGCTTCTTTTCTTTCTTCAGTTACTATCTTAACAGGATGAAGCCAAATTCTTCTGAAGAACCGTGTGCAGAGTTACAGACGAGTGTGTGTGTGTGTGTGTGTGTGTGTTTTTGTGTATAGTCATCCTATTTTCATAAATACAGGTGTTCCTTACTTTCTTTTTAGTATATTTTTTTGCAGACTTACCAAATGTTTGTGCAGCCTTTTTGTATAGCTTTATATTTCAGAATACATACTTTTCTATAGTACATTTATATAGTTTTACATGTACTTTTTTTTCCCCCCTCAAGAAAAATGTTCTCCTAAATTTGGGTGTATTTTTACTATTAGAGACGTATCTGACTTTGATTTTAAAAGTTTAGGTGCTGATTTTGTGTTTAGTCATTGTACAGATGATTTGTTTTTTTACAATTATGTTTCGTGTGGTTTGTTTCTTTGCATTTGAATAGTTGGCCTCTGTTATTTATTGCGTTCTGTTAGAAACGGTGCAAGAAGTGAACTCAAATTTACACTTCATTTTTATTTCTCGCCAGAGTTCATTCGAGCTAACGAAAGGCTTCTGAACATAAATTAAACATTATGCTAACTGCATGCTAAAATCATTGTATGCGAAGAAATATCACATTGGTTCGTGGATAGAAAAGGCTGTTATTATAGCTTTGCACAGTCGAATGTACTTATCTGTATTATTTAGACAACAGTAAAGCATTTGGTTGATATTAATATTGTTTAAGGAAACGTTACGATTTGCGTGGTTGACTTGTGAGTGTAAATTTGACTTCTCTGACCGTTCTATCCGTTTTATTCTATGACCGCATATTTGGATTTGTAGTTTGTTTTTGTTTTTATATGCGACATTTTCTTGGAGTGTTTTGACTATAGATAAATGATATTGAGTATTTTTCTCTGCACATTATGTTTACAAACGAATTTCTGGCATAAACCGGCAAATAACTGCTCGGTTAAAATCGAAATGATTGCTAGGGTGTAAATATCTTCCCCTGTTTTAAAAAAAAAAAAAAAAAGTAATCTGGTTTTATATTTAACAGGAACGAATTTTCCATCAGGAACATTAAATTGCAGAAACTTGCTGCTGTGTATAATTCAAAATGACATCATTTCTGGCTTAAATTAGGTAGGCACTTCTTTACTATGTATGTGTAAAGATTTGTCAGAATTAAATCAAGAAAATAAAGATTTTTATCACTTTCAGATCCTAGCTTTTTTATCCCTATTATATTTAGTGAGCATAAGCTGATTTAGAGAGAATGTCTGCATAATATCTTAGCTGTGGTTTTATATGTTCATTTATGTAAATTCTCTAGAGTTGATATGGTTTTTTGGGACAGGGCTGTTATTTGATCATATTTTAAGCTTTCACAAGGAAGCTGATGTGGTCACTTGGGATCAGAGCATCTGCTATGTTCTAGAAATGTAAAGGAAGTGTATGCACCGCGGCGTTGTCATACTAGAACAGTGTTTATGCTTCTTTATTCCAGTAAATGGAAATCTTAAAGCTGCTGTATACAAAGATATCCTAGCCAACTTTGTGACAACAGTTTGGTAAACACACACTTGTCGGTGTACTGTACTGGTAAGGTGTCCACACACTTGTGTTAATATAGTGTAGTTTGATCTAATAATACTTTGAATTGCAGGAGTGTCTATTCTTATCCTTACAAAGCCAGGACAGGTTTTTATTTATTAAACTGGAGTATAAACTGATTCCAAATCAGTTCTTATTTTTTTATTAGAATCGTTTGTGGTTGGAATGAAAACCTGCAACTTTAACAACACTGGACACACTTTTTAAACAAATCATTTGGCAATTAATTATAATTCACGGTCACATTTTATTTTGTGTAAAAGAGCAGCTCTAGTGGGGCAGCAATTTTTTTTATTATTATGCAAATTAGCTTGTGCGTAACCTGTGACATCATGACGTTATAGCGAGCTGTAGCTCGTGCGTTGAATCAAACCGGTGTCGGTGGTTTCTGACTGCGCTCTAGCGGGAAGCACGGCGGCTTGTTCACTCGTGCAATGGGCAGCGTTTGTCTTGCAAACAGCCGATGTTTTGTTCGCCAGCTCGTTCCTGGCCTTCCGAACATGATGTCCCGCCGTTACAGCCTGAATATATCCGGTGAACTGCTGCGGACTCGGGGCTTCATTAATGGCAGCTGGGTTTCGGCCTCATCCACGTTCCCCGTGCTGGATCCAGCTACTGGGCACGAGCTCGCGCAGGTCTCTGACTGTGGACCTCAGCAAGCTCAGGACGCGGTTAAGGCGGCGCACAATGCTTTTAAATCATGGAAAACTCAGACCGCAAAGGTGTGTTTATTGTTATTTATTTATTTATTTTCACACCGTGTATGTTAAACATAAGTTTCCGTTTTATTGCATTTACCTCTGCGAGAGTTGCATTGCGTTATTCTGCTGTATAATTTGTAAATGTGCCGCGCTCGTGACACTTTGTAGTTGTAATGACGTCATGCCAGCGCGCGTGTGAAGCTCATAATAGTTGGCAAACTACTTCAACAACAGTTTTACTGTTCCAGACCTAAACGTCTGTCTGTACTGTTGATCTTTACTGACTGGACATTCAGGTCATGTTTCTGACTGAAACTGCAGCGAGTAATAACGCGAATGTTAACTGTATATTTATACAGCGATTATTTTGGGATCTGTTATAGATTTAACCAAGCACTGCATCAGTGCATTAAATAATCTAAAGCCAATTTCGTTATAAAATATTATAAACACGAATAAATTGAGAGCAGTGACTGCATATGTTCGCGGCGATTTGTAGTCTACGGCGGCCGACATGGGTCAACGCGCAGACTACGGAAACTGCCCCGCACTGGGGAATAACCTCTCTTTAGGTACATTTTTTTTTAATGTTTATTGAGTGGATAATCAACGAGTGTTTAAAATATATTAAAGAAAGTCACTAGCGTTACCTACTAAAAGCGGAAACGCTTTCACTTAATCAAAGTTAAATCACTGAGATGAATCGATTGTTCGCCGCCCGAACACAGCCGTTTCACTACGCGCTCGTGTCTGTTGGATTTGTGAAACGTCATCATTCAGCGCCACGTACTGTTCCAATTCTAAGTGCACATCTAGCCAAATACAGTTAAAATCCCCGGAAGTGTACTTTATCCACTCCTTTTATCGAGGATGCGTCGATTTTTTCAATTAATGTAGTTGTTTAAAAAAAAAAAAGAAATATTATTGCATATAAAATACGAACAAGAGATCGTGCAAATTTCTTTCATCGGAAAAATACAAGAAAAACAAGTACAATATGTATTGTATTTATGAATATAAAATTCAAGCTCAGTATGGCAAAAAGTAATATAAGAATTTTTTTATGTGTTATTTTGCTTTTATGAATATAAAACTTAACTAAAATAATAAAGGTTTAAAATATCCTATAATAATATGTTAATAATACTATAAGGTTATAACTTGCAATTTTTTTGGTCATATTTATTTTATGCATGGAGAGGTGACTTGTGTGGATCGTTCACACACACACACACACACACACACACGTGAACTTTGCATACTTGGTATTGCGAAACTGGTACACTGTGTAACGAACATGAAGGACTGTGGGTGCGTGGTGCCTTGTTTATGTATGTTTCTGTTCCACACACACATACTGAGTGCCTCACTTTGTTTTTGTCCTTGTATGCCCGCCTAAGTTAATTAGTCTTGCTTTAGTCTAACCAGGTGCAGCTGGCGCTCATTTGAGTTAATTTGTGCACGGTATAAAAAGGGAAGCCCTGACTGAGTTCAGGGCTGGTTATTGTATGTTTAAGTGTCTGAACGTTGGATTGGCGGTGACACAGTGTCCTGGATTTATGTTTATATTTTGTTTATTAAAGCGCACTTTTAAATACAGCCTGCGATTGGGTCTCTCCTTCTTCAAATCCATGACACGTCAGCGATTCGAGCGGGGTGCTCGGATCAGCGCGGTTGACAAACGTGACACACTGTAACTGTTTCTACCCTTTCATCCATGTTGCTAATTTAAAGCTTCACACGTCTTCACTTGCATGCGTTATAATGCGTTACAATGCGCCGAAGTTTTTATTATTTCAACTAAAGTCATTTGTAGTTTTAATGACTATAAACCACATTCATATCTGACCTCTTTTTTTATGCACTTTTCAGGAAAGGAGCTTTCTGCTGCGGAAATGGTTTGATTTAATCACTCAGCACAAGGACGATCTAGCCACGCTTATTACAGCGGAGTGTGTGAGTGTGTGACGCTAGAGTATATGACTATTCACTATTTTACATTTACAGCATTTAGCACACACTCTTATCCAGAGCGACTTACAACCAAGCAGTTGAGGGTTAAGGGCCTCACTCAGGGGCCCCGTAGTGTTAGTTTAGCAGTGCTGGGAATCAAACCACAATCTTCAGATCAGCATTCCAACACCTTAACCACTGAGCTACCACTGATCCTCCTGAGACCTCCTATTGACTTGTGTCCTCTGTAATGGACATCGGATGTTTTAATGAATATTGGGTGACTGGTTTAAGTGACTCTGTGAAATTCCTGCTGTACTGTCCAGTGGACTTCCTGGATTTTATAGTAATATGTCATGTGATTGGCGGGGAGGCTACGAACTATTTATTACACTGCATCAAACACGGTCACCATAAGAACAAACACATGTTATGGAAAGGAGACGTTTATTTTCTGCCTTTACAAACTAAAATGGTCATGTGATCCACTAGAGTGGACATGCTGAAAAATGAAAAAAAGCTGTGTTGGTAGTGATGTAGCTTTGCTGGCTAGCACTCTAATATTTATGTAGCTACACACACACACACACACACACACACACACATGAACTGGTAACCAGAACATATCCATAGACTACTGTATCTCCAGCCTGTTAATGTCCATCAGCATGTTCCTGTGATATGAGTGTGTATTAATACCGCTTTATGTTTTTTTTAGGGAAAGCCCATGAAGGAGTCGCTAGCTGAGGTCGCGTACTCTGCATCGTTTATTGAGTGGTTCTCTGAGGAAGCCCGTCGTGTCTACGGGGACATCGTATCACCAACAGCCAACGACCGCAAGATGTTTCTGCTCAAACAGCCGGTGGGCGTCGCCTCTATAATCACACCAGTGAGTAGCTTCTCTCTTAGCTTTAGCATTAGCCATGGAATCGGTCACTTATGAGAATCTCACACCCATTTCTCTCCACTCACAGTGGAACTTTCCCAGTGCCATGATCACCAGAAAGGTGGGCGCGGCCATGGCGGCCGGCTGTACTGTAGTGGTGAAGCCGGCTGAAGACACGCCCCTTTCTGCTCTAGCACTAGCTGAGGTTATTACGGCTGACTTTTCCAGTTGTTGTGTTTTAATTGTGTTAAAACTCAAAATAAAATGGGATATATTTGTGCAGCTAGCAGTACGGGCCGGAATCCCTCCCGGAGTGTTTAACGTGGTTCCCTGCTCCAGGATGAAGACCCCGGCTGTGGGGGAAATCCTCTGCACTGACCCTCTGGTGGCTAAAATCTCATTTACTGGTTCCACTCCCACCGGAAAGGTATAACTAGTGGTGTGTGTAAAAGTTTCAAAGTTACTGTAGCGTGTGTTAGTGTAACAACTTAGATTTATTTCATTTCATCAAACTGAGCAGTTTAGGGTTAAGGGCCTTGCTCAGGGGCCCATCAGTTGCAATTTAGTGGTGCTGGGACTTGAACCTGTGACCTTCTGATTAGTGGTCCAACTCTTTAACCACCGCTTTCTACAGACACTACTGGGCCAAAAGTTTGTGGACACCATAAACACACCCTATGTCCCTAAAAATATGTTTTACCTAAACTGTAGCATTAAGTTTCTATTCACTGGACCAAAGCGGTTTAAACGCTGTTCCAGCACGACACTGTTGAGGAAGAACTCGAATGTCCTGCACAGAGGCCCTGACCTCAACCCCTTTAAAAATGTCTGGGATGAACTGGAACAGCAACTGTTCCCCAAACTCCCTCACCCCTCATTAGTCTCACTATTATTATTAATATTAATATTATTGTGGCTGAATGGGACAATTTACACAGCTGCAGTCTACAATCTAGTGCAGCAGTTTGTCATAACCACCACTAGGGGTCGACAAGCTCACTCTTGTTTTTAATTTCTAAATTTTTAATTAAATTTTTTGCATTCTGCTGTTTTTGCATTTATTAAAAACATAACAATTGACTGTCACATTAAGTGAAGTGTGTCTGCTAGTGGGTTTAAATGAGGGGAACTTGGGGGGTTGTTAAAATGGGGGTGTCCTGGGAAAAATGTTGTGTTTCCAGAAGCGTGGAGGTTATTATAGGTAAGAGGGAGACTAAATATGTAAACTAAATGGATAGGAATAAAAAAATACATGAGTGTGATTAGTTAATACTTTTGTCCATGTAGTTTACATGCATTACATGGAGCCACAATTGTTTGCATAATATGCAAATGAGATATGACATGTTATTGGTTTGATTTTGTTGCTGTGGTATATGTGGTTAGACTTTACTTCCTATCTAAAATTGTTTTTCTGCTTAAATCCCATCTTAATGAATTAAATGAATGCAATAACCCTAATTAAACAAAACCCCAAACCTGTATATTAAAATGTTCACCATTAGTCACATTAACGTATAACGTATAACGTATGGGTATTGGTTCGAATGCAGATCCTGCTGAAGCATGCTGCCGAAACCATCAAGAGGGTGTCGATGGAGTTGGGTGGACACGCCCCCTTCATTGTCTTCGACAGTGCAGATGTGGACAAAGCTGTGGCCGGTGCAATGGCGTCCAAGTTTAGAAATTCAGGCCAAGTAAGACACCAACTTAAAAAATAAAAAAATAAAATAAAAGTGATCTTAAACTTTTATTTTATTTTGCTCCCTTCATCCTTCATACCGCTTTAAGCGCTACTCACTCGTGATTGGTGCCGTGTGCCATAGACGTGTGTGTGCTCCAACCGTTTTCTGGTTCAAAGTGGAATCTATGAGGTGTTTATGGAGAAGCTCGGGAACGCCATGGATACGGAGTTACGAACCGGACATGGATTTGACCCCAAAACCACACAGGGGCCGCTAATTAATGTCCGTGCTGCAGAAAAGGTACGTTCCATATCATGAGCCTTAAACCGGTTGGTCGGAATGTTTATTTTATACCGGCTGAGTTCACTGCTTCACTTTTATTATGTCGAGCTTTTAACAATAAAAGTTACAGCACAAAAAAAGGATCTATACCGATATCAAGCTTATAAACTCTTATTACATAAAATATAAAAAAAAAAACACTTTGTTATAAACATGTGCAGTTATAAATGTTTGCTGAAGTGGGCAGTGAATTAGTGCTGTGGTCAGGAATGTCACAATCGCGATGATATTTTAGATCAATGTTACGGGTCAGTGATCAGAGGGTCGGGGGTTCAAACCTCGCAACTGGCAACCTACCATCTTTGGGTCTTTAACCTCAGTTGCTCCAGGGGCATAATAAAAACGTTTCTGTGTGTGTGTGTGTGTGTGTGTGTGTGTGTGTGTGTGTGTGTGTGTGTGTGTGTGTGTGTGTGTGTGTG
>JAOUQX010000036.1:9695725-9706854 GCA_028566295.1 Liobagrus marginatus
ATTCGGACAGTCCGGCCCTCGACTTGTAGCAAAATGTTTTATTTGGCCCTCCGTCCATTTGACTTTGACACTCCTGCGTGTGTACCATTTACTAACAAAAATTACTGCAAGATCCCTTGCAAAATGGAACGACGTTTAACACAGCATACAATGTTGTGGTGCAATTCTTAATCCTGCAATTGTATTGCAACAACACCCCTAAAAGCATTGCAACATGCGTCACAATTTTTTTTAGAAAAGCGGTCATGAAATCTGGAAGTTCAACTTCAAACAATCACAAAAAAGCCCAGTGATATCCTACAGGGACTTGTACTTCTTTTAAGCATAATAAAACAATGAAACAAAAACGTATTATTTTACACCTTATCATGTCTTGCTCATTATACAGCATGAGAAGTAGGCAAATCAGTTAGTTGGTTATCTAACCCATAGGCTAATTAAAAGGATGGCATGTTGCACTTGGCTATGTCCTGGGTTCCCAGGTTGTATGTAAGGACATTAAGGTCTGGCTGGGTTTTTGTTTACATGTAAAGTGACCTAAAGATCAGTAACTATAAATCTCACGGTAATTCTTGCCATAGGAAGTACTATCATGCATCAGAAATGTTTTAAACACTGGTTTGTTACACATTTTGTGTTGACTCTGAAATGAGAAGATAGGTGCCAGAATTGGGACATCTCTAATCTCACACTGTAATCTTTTTCCATTTTGTACCATTTTTATTTTCTATACACACATTTACAGCATTAAGCAGTCACCCATATCCGGAGTGACTTTCATTTTATAGACAGAGCAGTTGAAGGCTAAGGGCCTAACTCAGGGGCCTAGCAGTGGACGCTTAGTCAGCTTAAAATTTAAACTCATGACCTCCTGATCAGGATTCCAACCCTTTAACCAGTGACATAGTCATTGTGCTGCTCAATGCCCCAGCTCTTGGCTCTCCTTGGTTGGTCCTCGCCGCTGCTCAATGAAACGGAGAACATTTGTTTGACAAAATTTTGCCCAAATGTGGTGCGATCCTTACCATGTGCATTCTTGCCTCCGCTCTCCATTCAAACTAGCCATAGCATTGAAAAGATCCAGGAGTCCAGTCAGTAATAAATCATGGATTATGTTACAGGTGAGAAGCAGGACTGGGAACCCACAGGACCCAGAAACAAATGCAGGCAACAATATGCAGTTATATCTATGGAATCTAGTAGACTTGGCAGGTTGAATGTAACTGAGTTGGTGGGTTGCTTGTGCTTGCTTGACCTGTCAGGACATGATCCATGTGTCCTGGCCAATGATTTGTATACCACTGATTGTTTAAAAAAAAGAAACCATCTAATCATACATTGCTTATTTTGTCCTTTTGCCAGAAAAAGGTGAACAGTAGAGTGAGCTGAAGCAGGATGGATGGAAACGTGAAGAAGACGTAAAATGTACAAAGGGACTCTGTTAAGTGGAAAGTGGGGTTATTTCATGAAGTGTTGTGCAACAAAGCCCATGGTGGAAGTCAGAACGCTGATGTTTATTAGCCACACTGCCTCGCTGCTCCCTGTCAATTTATCTTTACCAAAGATAAATCTAGATGAAATCACTATATGATGTTTTGTAACTGATTAGCTGTTTTGGTTTGTATTCTGGCATTTACTAAAAAAATTGTTTATTGTGGTTTGACAGTGTTGAACTAACTAATCGAGTTTCTTAACTAAAAATAAAATGTTTCATATAGAAAGAGAAATGTCTAATTTTCATATTGCTTGGCAGAGTATTTTAGTCTATTTGCCACCTGATGAGGTTTCATTTACAGCATTTAGCAGACGTTCTTATCAAGGGCGACATACAAGAGTGTTTTAAAGTCTCAATCAATTAATATTTCAGTAATATTCAATTTATATTCCGGTTTGTTAGATTACCACACTAGATTTTCAACCTGTTGGAAAAAGAGCAACTGTTAGAAGAGCTAATTTTTTATTTTTAAGAAAACCACTAACTATCAATGGGTAGATATTTAAGAAAGAGGTAGTTGTTTAAGCGTCTCTTGAAGACAGTCAGTGACTGCTGTTTTGATACTTCTGGGAAGTGCCAACACCAACACCTCGGTGCCAGAACAAGCAGACCTACCTTGTATCCTGAGGGCGTGTCTGACCAGTCGAGTAGCGCTTGTTGATCTGATGGAGCGCTGTGTAGTGCCTGGGGTGATGAGATCTTTAAGCTAAGAGGGCGCTGTTTGTATGCAAGCATCAGTGTTATAAATCACATTTTAAATCTCTAAACGTGCCGATACTGGAAGCCAATGAAGGGAGCACAGCAATGGGATGGTGTGAAAGAACTTAGGGCAGGGGTGCCAAACTCAATTCCTGCAGGGCCACAGCAATACACAATTTAGCTTCAACCCAAATTAAACACACCTGATTCAGATAATGAAGTCCTTCAGGCTTATTTGAAAACTGCAAGTTGTGTAATGGGGCAGGGTTGGAACAGAATTGTACAGGGCTACGGCCTACCAGGAACAGAGTTTGACACCCTGACTTAGGGAGTTTGAAAATAACTCATGCAGCTGCTTTCTGCTACACTTTCAAACATGGCATAAGTAGATCAGGTTTTTTTTTCCAGGATTGTTGCAGTCAATCGAAAACAAAGTTTAATCTACTTCAAATGAACCGGCAGCGGCCAACAGACCTCACACGGAAAGAACACTGATACTGAATTCGAAGAGCTGACACAGGATAAACGGTATGGACTAATTAAAGTGGAAAACACAGGTGAGAATACTGAGACATAAGTATAACCGTAAATAACAACAGGGTCGAGACAAAACCAAAAGAAAACCAAAATGAACTACAAACAACACACGGGGCCCAGAAACCGTGCTGCCTGCTGCAGTGTGCTGAGAGCTAGTCACCGACACACAAGGCGGAATTGTTACACTTATGCTAATGTTTCAGTATCTTTCAGTCATGTTTTACTACAGTTTGCAACTGAGTTTGTAAATACTGATTAGGTTTTGGTATTTGTTTAAGATAAAGATATTAATTTTAAGAGTTATACTGCACAGGGTAATTCTTACTCCGTGTAACTCCTCTCTGTTTTAACGCGCTTTACACGGAGACAGCAGGTTGAGCTCATTCGGTTTACTGGGACATTCTTTCATAAAACGAGACAAACTCCGGTGACAATATTCACCTCGGCAGCCCACGTGTGACTCAAAAAAATACACCAAGTAATATTTTACATAAGGATGAGCTCTTTTGAATTTTTTTAAACAAACAAAACTTTTTTTTTATAAAGACAATAGTACAACGTACCTGGGACATTCATTCATAAAACAAGAGACAAATACATTATCCGGCCAAAAACTAAAACAATTAGCAAAACAAGTATTTTAACTTTAATAACAAATGAACGTTTCCACTAACACGGGTTGTCTGTCTCTAATTGTTAGCCCTATGACTAACTGGTGCTTGACCAGGGTGTACCCCGCCTCACGCTTTAAGTTAGCTGGGATAGACTCCATTGCCCTCACGACCCTCAACAGGATAAGCACTAAACCATGATGAATGAATGAATTATTTCCATTCAACTGGTTGAAAGTTTTTATGTAAGGACTATACGGTCAAAAGAGAATTTTATTGAACGTTAATGGGGAATGAATGTTTCATGATCTCTAATCCTCATAAGGACATAATACAAAAAATCATATAGCAAGAAATCGGATAGGTGTAGGACTGCTGATCGGAAGATCAGGGTTCAATTCCCAGCACTACCAAGCTGAGACTGATGGGCCCCTAAGCAAGGCCCTTAACTTTCAAAGAGATAAATGTATATCGGGTAAGGGAACCTGCCAAATACTGGGAAAGGAAATGTAAATACCATGTGTCTGTGTGTATTTGAACACAGACAAGGACAATACAGAGCACTAAAAATAAGCTTGTTAATGGGTCTGTCTGAAGATGTAGTCATAGAAGAAGAAGTAGTCTTTTTAAATCTTTGACTATTTGCATTCTGGAAATTTCTATTATAAAAACCCTGAAAGTATTACTAGGTTTTAGATATGGAGCTAATATTTCTCCAGGTTAGATTGCTAGTGTTACTGAGTTATTGTGAATTTTAGTCTGTCTTGCACCTTTTAGTTTGCCACTGCTATATAACCACTGCGGCACGTTTATTAGAAAACTGGCTATAGACTGTATTAGACAGCTTTCCCAGTAGCTCAGTTCTCACACTCCATCAACGCTTAGATTTTTGCTCATATTTTCACATAAAGTAAAAAAATTCAAGAAAGTATTTAAATACATTCTGTTTGTTAGAGAAGCCTAGCTACTAGATGACACACACACATGCCACGTGTAAGGTCGGCCGCCGGGTGGCGCCAGAACCTCGGCCTGGCTGTGTGTGTGACAGTAACTTTATAATTAAAGACTAATCCTTAACCCTAAATACTAACAAGACAGAAACAAGGTGAACTTGATGCGAGAGGTGACGGGATGCTTCCATAAGCAGAAGTAGTTCAATCTTTTTTTGCTACTAATTTGTATTCAAATATTTATTTATATTATTTAAATATGAATAAAGCTATTGTACAGAGACCATATCTGATATTTGACCTTGCCTGGATCCTTTATAAAATATAAACCGTTTGCTCTTTATGATGGTCATTTTATGTTAAACAGATCAACATTTAGCTACTTATTATAAAGATGCTAATTCTGGACAGATGTGCACAGCTGAATGGATGGACAAACTTAAAATAAATAACGCCTTCACCATCTCAAGGTGTAAACATGGAAAGACGAGAGGCATGAGTTATATGAACCGGATTTTAAAGATGAACAGATTCTTTTGATTTGTTTATTACGTTTAGTATTAAACTGGATAATTAGGATATAAATATACTGGTTAATATAAGAGACAATCAGGAAGCATGCACAGGATTTGTAATGTTTATACGTATTAAATACTGCAGCTTTATATACTGATTAGTGTTTACAATGTTTTGGTTCATGTCACCTTTATGCACTATATCTACTAAAAAATAAATGAATTTTGTTAAGCATTAAAAGGATAACTTTATTCACATTCAAAACAGCGCATATTGCAATAAGTCACATGTTCCAGTTCAAAACTTCACGTTCATGTTCGGTTAAACAGATGTTTATTACGTGTTACATAATCTAGCTCTTGTTGCATGACTTTGACACTCAGCCAGATGTGTGAATGATCCGCTCTAATACACTCATCCTAACTTCAAAATAAATATTATTATTAATATAACTTGTGTAACGATTGGAGTATTTTTGGGTTCTTAAAACAATCCATCACACACACACATAAAATATATATATATATATATATATATATATATACACACACACACACACACACGAGTTCATGGAGCACCAAAGTTACACGATCTCTGACGTTAGGCTGAAAAAACATTTTTAAATGTGTTTTTGTATAAACAGATGCTGTTAAATGATAATGCCACCATTACGGTCAACACAGGGTTTCTAAAAATGGAAATAGTATTAATAATATTAAAATAAACACAACTCGAGAGCGGTAGCTAGTAATTAAGATGCGATACGTTCATCATCGTTAAAGCAATTAAACATTTTGTGGCGATGAAAGGAAGAGACGATAAATATCGAGTTACAATCTGAAAATGTACAAAAGTCAGTCAAACAGGTAGCGTATAAACAAACGAAAAGTCATATAAAAACTGTATGAATTAAATTCCACACACAGGATCAGATACGGTTCTCTTTACATTAGCCACCAGTGCTTTAAACCATTTAATCATCTACTATATCTCGTTATAATACGTTCTTATTAATCCACCAGTGGTTCTGTTTTTGGCATCTCCGGTTTGTCTGGCGTAGTTTCCTGACTGGGAATAGAGTCGGAATTCATTTCCTTGTCAGATCTCTGCTCATCATTACATGCCAGATGGTGTCCCGGCCCTACAAGTGTATCCGGTACATCTGGTTGGCTGTGCGGCCCAGTGAAAGACTTGTAAACCCCTACTGGAAGCCCCACAGCTCCTCCCTCTGACTCCTCCGTTAATGACTGCTGTCCTGCTGCTGGTGCATTGAAATCCCGATACACACCAACAGCTGGCTTTTCTTCCTCTTTTAAGTCTTTAAGAAGATGCCCGTATACCAGGTGGTCATCTATACATTGATAAATATGAAAATCATCTTCTTTTTCCGTGGGAATCCCAAAGCCTGGTAAGAGCTGGTGGCTGTTGTGATTGTAGACGGAGACCTCGGGAGCGTTCTGCTTCTTCTTCTTCTTCTTCCTGTGTTGAGTTTAAGAGACAATACGTTTATGACCGACTCATAAAGCAGATTTAATTAAGGTGATGACGCAATTTTAAACTCGCCTCATAATACAGAGCACAGCTAAAACGATGACCAGCAGCAGTAAAATAACACCGCTAACACTCAGGATGATGCTCAGAAGGACACCTGGAACAAACGCCACACACAGCTGTTTATCAGCACATCACAGCTGGAATACACACTACATTTATGTTAATGTAAGAAGATAAACGATGTTACAGCAGAGAAAGAAGTGAATTTAAAAAACCGGACAAGATGAATAAAGTGGTTTGTACTTTTAGCCGTGTGCATGGTGACCTGGCTGACCACACTGAAAGCTCCGTTGACTGGCAGGCAGTTTGAAATGTTGAGGTAGAAACTTTCCGTGACCACCACATCCTTAGGATTTTGGTCTTGCCAGCTGTACATTTTGTCTTGCGATCGCTGCCTGTGTAATTTAATGTACGCCGGCCGATTGGTGCATGTGACCTGGCTAACATTGGGAAAGCTCACATGAGCCTCAAGCTGGGCAGGAAATGAGATGAACCACGAGACGGTGGCATACGGCTTCATTCCCAACGGCCACGCTGGACTTGCCAAGAGCACTGGAATGTCCTTCTTTGGCAAGACAGTGAAAATGTAGTTCTCTGAAACAGTAGAATGATTTTATATGTTTAAAAATTAAACAACTGATTCCAAAAGTAATCATTTCGACCGAACGTTCTTGGAGTACTGGGTTTTTTTTGTTGTTTTTTTTAGTATTGCACTTGACCTTATAAAAAGCTATTTTATTAATGGAAGTCTCAGTCACCTAAAGACTTAAGATTATATGTCGTAGCAAAATCGATTACTGGCTTAAATATTTTATTATATTGCTGTTTGTTGATCTTTTATATAGAGCTGGGCAATAAAACGATAACGATAATTATGATGTTTTATCGAGGAAAATAATATCGCAATATTACGCCTCTTACATTTCCAATAAAAATATTTTACATATTCTATTAATACAATGTTATTATACTAATATTGATTATATTAGTAATATTCTACCTCCGTGTTGAGAAATGGTTCAGCGAGTGTTCATGTCATGTTTTCCGATAATAGAGTCGTTTAAAAGCACGCAACCGTCTGCTTTCTATAACTTTCACTCTGGTGCAAAAATCCAACTTTAAATTGAAAAGAAATAAATATTTGTAGATTTATCGTGATCGTTATTGATACCGACCGATAATAAAAATATCGTGATTTAAAAGTTTTTTTGGCCCAGCCTTACTTTTAAGTAAATTCCTATGTATTATAAGAAATATTCTATTTAGAATGTCTGTTAGCTAACTGCACTTTAAAAACGAGAACTATTACTTCTGTAAAACTGTTTACCTTTTATAGCTTTAGTAAATGCGACTTGTAAGAGGGGGCTGGTGATCTGCCTTAAATCCTTGCCCCCTGTGGACGACGCGCTCACTGTAACGTTTGCGACGTTCATTTGCATTTTGTGAATAGCTCCCTTACGACAAAACTGCCCGACCGTGACCCCCCGGGGCTCGTTTTCTGACACGGTGAGAAGAACAGTGCTTTTGCATGTGTGGCCAGGCAAAGATTGCTGCAGGTTGCCCGCCGAAGACACCAGCTCCACTGTGCCA
Source organism: Liobagrus marginatus (assembly GCA_028566295.1). Lineage (NCBI taxonomy): Eukaryota > Metazoa > Chordata > Actinopteri > Siluriformes > Amblycipitidae > Liobagrus > Liobagrus marginatus. The sequence goes on from JAOUQX010000036.1 coordinate 9,703,678, forward strand.
TGCTGTGGGCCACGCAGGAGCCATCGGACCTCTTGCACAACTCCCATGATGCATTTCTCTACTGTAGGCATCACTAGAGATTCAGGGTTTGGGCAGTCTCTCAACTGTTGGCATGCTGGAAACAAATAATAAATAAAGGTCATGTTATAAAAGGAATATATCATGATCTTGATTAGCACCTAATAAAAAAATACTGAAAATCATTCTGAGCTCTTACTTATAGTCTTGTTGATATTGATGAGCAGGTCCTCGTCTCGACAGTCAACGAAAGATACATAGGAGACCTTTAGTGAAGTGATGGTGGCCGTGTCCTGGACGAGTGAATTCAGTCTCAAAATGCATTTCGATTTGGGATCCTTTTTCGTGATGTGTATCAGTAGCCTTTTATCCGTCTTCACATCCACAGTACAGCGCACTGGAACAGTCACAAGCACAGAAGGGGAATTTTTATGGACTGAAAATCCTACAAGCTATTTCATGCATTCTTAAATCACATCAAATGTACATTACATTTTCTAAGCATGAGATTACATTACATGAAGGCATAAGTTTCAATGTATGTTGTACCACGTATAATGTACATGTGACCAATAAACTTTGAACTTTAGGTGTGGATAATTTCATCTCTGTAAAGAGCTGACTAGTAAAAAAAAAAAAAAAGAAGGGACTTTCCCGAGCATAAATGTAGAGCTGACAGGAACTGGAGTCATTCTAATGACTCATTATTACACAGCAAAGAACATGAATACAAACAGCAGGTAACGGCGATTGTGCATTTGGGCTTGTTTTAACAATGAACCTTTGTTACACAATGAGCTTTAGCATGTTTGGACACACACCTTCTCCTTCAGTGTTTTTATAATTTAACGTCACAAAAATATAATATCTCCAAGTGCGGTCGCCAAACCCAGCAAACACAATGATGGGACCTGGACTTATGGGGACCGTCCCAAGTAAAGAACACCAAGAGCTACTACCTCTGAAACAGAGAAGTTTATTAAAATGACTGACCTCAGAAACCGCCTACTGACTGCGTCTCAGATTATATCTCATATAAACGCTTATCAGAGTTAAAAAAAGATCTAATGATCAGAAGAGACTGCGAGTCAGACCATCATGGTCGAATTGCGGCAAAGACACCAATCAAATCAATCAGAGGCACCACAAGCAGAAGAGACGTGATTGGTTGAAGAAAAACAAGGACTAGACATTAAACGAGTGGAAAGCAGTCCTTTGCTCCGACTAGTGCAAATTTGTGATTTTGGTTCTGACCGCTGTGACTTTGTTAGACGTTGAGAGGATGAACAAACGATTCGTAAATGTGTGGTTCCCACTGCTTAGTATGGAGGAGGAGATGTGAGGCTGCGACACTGTTAATGACCGAGTCAAAATTAAAAGCATGTTTACAAAAGTTCACCATGTTAAAGGGGTCATGAACTGGCTTTTTAAATTATTTTAATACTGGAGGTCCACTTATGTTGCTCATGTGGTTTTTACATTCCAAAACAAGCAATAATTAATTAGTTATTTTCTGCCATGGGTTTGAGAAACGCTCGGTTTGTGTATTAAGACTTAAAAGTAAACACCCCCTGCTATGATCGGTTTAGCGCCACTTATGCTATTTCGCTACTACCGTATGTCCTGCACTATTCAGTGGGCGGGGCTACAGAATTATAACGCAATCGATAGGCACATTCCAGGAGGTGGCGTTTGTGTCAATAAAAGCTTTTTTTTAATTTCAGTAACCAGGACGTTTTCAGTTCTAAAACAGGATATTCGTTTAGTACGACGACCTCTTATATATCAAAAGCTGATTTCTTAATTCATGACTCCTTTAAAGAATCCGAACTATAAAACATATTCTGATTTAACACGCTTTGTTGACTACATAATCCCATATTTGTTCCGTCACAAGTTCAATGTCTTAGGGTTAGTGTTGTATTAATATACAATGTGAAAAACAATAAAAAGTGTGTATTGAAAAAATAGAAGAATCTATATATAGAAGTCATAATCTTTAGTCGGTGGGGGTGGATCACGCTTTTTTCTGAAGCAATTTGTTTGATCATTTATTAAACTTTTAACTCGCTTTGTGGATATGAGTCTATCTGCTTTGTCGTTGCAGCAGCCAATAAAAACACACCTTGGGGCATGAGTGAGCTGGGAATCACGGGAAACAATAAAAAGCCTTTACTTAAATAAACAACGACCATCTGGTGAAGGAAATAAAAGGAATCTCTAACAACACATTTCGTTGGCTTTTTAAATAATAAACAGGATCTGTAGAATCGATAGATCTGGATTTCTTTTTTATCGACTTCAATTCAAGGCGGTGTTATCTACAAATTCCACTCCAAACATCCCGAGGGCCACCAAAATACTGTACAATGGAATTAATAACGCGGATAATTATATAAGGACAAAACGGAATAAAATAAGCCAACACAAAACAAGAATAAAGCTAATAAACTCAAAAACAGGAGGATGACGGGGGAATAAGGAAACGAGGATGAATCACAAAACTAAAATAAGCTTTTTTTTCCTTCAAAATCAGCATTACCAGAAAAAGAGAATAAAAGACTAGAACTAGAATGTAAACTTGCTGTCACTAGACACAGGACTTATAGCGCATTAAATGTGATGCCAAGTTGGAATTAAAAGTCTCCATGAACTTGGAGGATTTAATTAAAATGGCAGGACCTTGTAGAGCTATAGGAGAGCAGAGAAGACAGAAAAGACTTCAGACGTGACACCTTAAAAGAGAGTGAGAAAGGACAGGAAGTAAACGTATAGTTTCAAAAGCAATCATTGTTTGAAAACAAAAGTAAGCTAGGCCGGATTCACCAGTACCCAGTTATCACTATTCATAAACATTAGCATTAACGCATTAATCCCTAAACAAATGCTCTTCCTTAAGGCTACAACATTACAACGTTACAACATTCCTGGGATCATCACTGTTCATTCTGACAGCTAGCACGCTTCACAACATTTTAATACATATTATTAGCTTCACCTATTCAATAATCTCCAAGAAACCTTTCATGCATAAATATTCAAACCGGATTCTAATTCTTAATACTCCCTAAATATTCATCCATCCATTATCTAGTGTTTATCCTGTTCAGGGTCTAGGGGGCGCTGTAGTTTATCCCAGTTAACTTAGTGTGTGAGTTA
>JAOUQX010000036.1:9706954-9716972 GCA_028566295.1 Liobagrus marginatus
AAACATAGAAAGAGAAGAAGGAGATTCTTCAGTAGAATGAGGGAAGAGGGGCAAGAGCAAGAAGAATTTAAGAAAAGGAAGGAGATGTGATGTGGTCTGGTTATTTTATGAGATGAGGATTCCGATTGAGGGCACGGATGGTTTTCCGCAGATGGTATGTCAAAGTTTTAATGACAATAAATTAATCTAATCTAATCCAATCTTCCCAAGCGCATGTGTATTTAATCAGTGTTTCATTGGAGAACTTTTACTTCACTGCAATCCAAAGCATAATATTGTGCTTCTTACTACACTACGTTCCATATTACGACAACACATCGACAACAGGACTCTCTTTTCACACACACACACACACACACACACTGCACAAATGTGTAGATACATTACTTGCATATACTACACACTACACACATAAATGTTGCATACATTGCACAGTATCTGCACTTGACAGTCATTCCCTCCCCCACTCTATTTATATAAAGTTAACCCTCTGACTATACTGCACAAATATATGCATATACTGTACTATATATATATATATACGCACTATATAAATATATATACTATGCAATTTAACCACCGCTGGTAATATCTTCTCTCTCTTCTTCATTAGTGAACTTTCGGTCAGTCGTTAAAGCATTTCACTGCATGTTGTACTATGTATGATGTGCATGTGACAAACTTTGAACTTATTACATTCCATTTAATGCCGAATGACATTAGAAATCTAGTACTCAAATTAGTTTTACTTGAGTAAAAGTCAGAAAGTAGGGTTAGTAATAAAGGAGAAAAAAAATGTTTTTTAATGAAATGTAGATCAGTAAAACGTGCATTATGCTTCGGAAAAGTAAAGTGAAGTTTTCTAATGAAAAACACACTGATAAAGTACAGACACTTTAAATCTACTTGAGTAATGTGCAAATACTTTTGTACTGTCCGCTTCTGCCTGTATACGTACAAAGGATTTATTTCTGTATCCTTTTAAAGCTGTGAGTCGGGTTAGGGTTTAGACAGTGCCTAAACTAAATATCAACCAGTCTAATAAAAAAGGAAGTAAAAACATGGCTTACCGATGTGTCTAACAATCTCCACCACAAAGATGTTTTCCGGTTGTGGACAGGTGAAGCCCACGTCTGTGCTTTTACTCAGAGTCACGGAGGACCGGCACGCTTTTCCAATACAAACTTCACATTTGACCTGCGATGCGGTACTTTTATTTATGTGTATAGTAGAGTCACTGTAAAGATTTATGGTAAATAATGGACCACCTGAAAAAAAAATAAATAAACAGAGGTGTAAGTGCTGATAGAATAGCAGTTTATTATCACCACTATAAAGATATTTTCATCATCCTCTTTTGGATGTTTTTACATGAACTTTGGTGGCAAATTAAGTCATTCACCACTAATGTTCACATCAATGTAATGTATGGGTTTTGAAGTCATCACAGCTCCATGTTATTTTGTTGAGTTCAAAACAGGGTTTCAAAAATCAGTTTGCATTACGGCACCAGGCCAGAACTTCTGGTCAAAATACTTTTCCGTTCTCTGTATGCTTTTAACATCTATTTAATGCATATATAGATATGTTCCTGGCATTTGGTGCGCTCTTTTATCCAGAGCTACTCACATTCCTCTTATTTTTACAGCTGAGCAGTTGGGCGGTTAAGGGGCTTGCTCAAAGGCCTCCTCAAAGGCCCCTTAAACAGCAGCAACCGCTTGGTGGTGCTGGGAATTGAACTCATGACCTTCCGATCACCAGTCCAACAACTTAACCGCTAGATCCATTATATATTTGTATATATCATCTCCACTATATATGTATATATTTATTTGTGACATTTCATGTCTGTTACAGGAACCGACTTTAATTTTATTTATATACTTTATTAATACAATTAACAATACTGCAATTTCAGATGGCCTGATTTTTTTCAGACTCTACAATATGTAGAGTCCCCCAAAACCCCAAAATCTGGGATGTGGTGGCTCAAAGGTTAAGGCTCGGGATCAGTGATCAGATGGTCAGGGTTCGAGCCTAGGAACAGGCCCTCAACCCCACTTTCCTCCAGGTGCTCCATGCTCTGGCTGGCCCTGCACTCTGACCCCAGCTTGCTAAAATAAGCTTGGATATGCGAAAGCTGCGCAATTTCCCCCCGGGGATATAATAAAATATAAATAAATAGGTTTGTCAAAACAAATTTAAAAGCTAAATGAACAGTCCCATCACTATGCGTAACGTCTGATTGTAATAGGTCTTATAATAAGTGTAAGGGAAGTGGTAGTTCAGTGGTTAAGGTGTTGGACTGCTACTAATCCAAAGACCGGGGTTCAATTCACAGCACTGGCAAGTTACCGCTGCTGGGGCCCTGAGCGGCCCCTAACCCTAAACTGATTGCCTTGTAAGTCCCTCTGGATAAGAGCTTCTACCAAATGCTGAAATGTAAATAAGTGTTACGGTAGTAAACAAACAATGACATTTCAACATGTAAACAGCTGATTCCAAACGCAACATGTATCAATTACAATCGTTTATTACAAAAACAAATAAAAAAGTTACATCCTTAAAATAGCAAGTACATTCATTTTACGCCAAAATACCTAGATATTATAAAAATGATAGTTTTTATTTCATATTATGTAAAAAGGAACAAACAAGTTTTGGAAAGCTTGAACATAAAGATAAACACTTTACAGGTTCCAGGCAGGATCATAAAGCAAATTCTCATCAAATGCTTTTACAATTCTAAATATACGTTATTAAAAATCACAATTCTAAAGATTTGTCTACGTATGTTATTTAGTATATTACTATTTTTATTATTAAAATTATTATTAATACAACATTTAGACAATCAAACTAGGAAATATATGACTTCATTTCTGGTACAAATGACACATAACATATAGTAAAATAAAGGTCTACCGTAATATTGATCTGTGCTAATAAACCCAACATTTCAAGTTTGATAAATCCGAGCTAACAACATTGTGTCTACATTATAAATTTGTTATTTAAATCACTTTTATGCAAAGTTATGGCATTTAAACAGCTCCTGTTAGGGTTTTCTACATCATATATGTGCACGCGGATCAATGGTGACGTCGAACATGTAACGTTATACCACGAATATAGGTTCATTTACCTGAGACTGAGATTATCCACATCAACGACTGAATCAGTCCAAAAGGTAATAACATGTCAGTCAGTAGCCCCATAGCTTCTCGCTTTGCCGTGGCCGTCAGGAAAATTAAGTAAAACCTTAGCGACTTGCCACTAAAGTCAAACCCTTTCCCAGTGAACTTCCTGGACTTCAGTTGTTACTCGTATTGTTCCCTCAGTGTAGTTCCCTTAAGTGTAGTTCCCGCAGGTGAACAGCGGGATCCGCCCTTTCATATGCTCGTTTAGGTTGGGGTATACGGTAACGCCCTAAACCACTTACTACCGTACTAAATAGGCTCGTTTAGGTTGGGGTATACGGTAACGCTCTAAACCACTTACTACTAAATGGACTCGTTGCCAAAATAACGCCCAGTTATAACTCAAATCAAATATTTTTGTCAGCTGTTACTGACGCAGGTAAATTTAGGTTGGTGTTCAGCAATGGCAGGTATATAATCACATTTCTGTGAAACTGCTTTGGGACAATGTCTATTGTTTAAAGCGCTATAGAAATAAAATTTATTTGAACTGAAATTCAGTCACCTGTTGCGCAACGTTTTAGATAGTAAACGGTAATTTCCACATTTTATTAGCTTGTATAAATAGAAATACAGTTAAGCCAACGAGGACAACGTTTGTAAGAATAATAATAATCCTCATAACAAATACCGGAAACGTTTCTACGGTCTTGTTCTTAATAATATGAAATACGTTTAAGATCAAAATAATAATAAATACAAACATATTAAAACACAGTTGAATAAAATGTCGGCTAATACTTGGGTCTAGTCTCTATTTCTAGATTTATAAAACCACAATCAGTCTAATACGAACGTTACATATTTTAAAAAGGCGTTTTTACTTTTAAACCTTATAATATTACTATCTAACAAAAGTAGCCCGTGTTATTTAACTACATTTGTGTACGGCAAAGTAAGTTATCTAGTTTGGGTTAGAAAATAGTTTATCTGGGTCTCCGTTGCTCCATTCCGTTGGGCAGGAAGCCCGCGATGATGGGCACCGGCCATATGAGGGCAGCCACGCTCCATATTATTATGACCAGAGTCATGAAACATGCCACGAGCGTGGACTCGATTGGTTTACGATTCAACCTCCAGCTCCGGTCCCCTTTCAGTTCGTCCAAGGCGAAGTCAATGCAGCAGAAGTGCACACTGTCCGCTATGTCCGGTCTGGATCTGCCAAAGCGACTGAACCGGGCGAGACCGCATCCGATGCACAGCCGGAACTCCTGCTGCGCGCCCGCGACGCCCACGTGCTCGATGAAAACGGGGGACGCGGCGCGATTGAAAGCGGCGGAGAAAAACGCCTTTCCGTGGCTGTTGGTGGTGTACACGAGCACATCGCAGCGCGAGCCCAAGTCTCCGTCCCAGCGTGCGACCAACTTGGCCGGCAGCCTCTCCACGCTAACGTTGCACCTGGACGACGCGTCGTCATCGTCGCTTGCTGCCACCGATCTCTTCGAGTAGCCCACCTCCAAACTGGCCAGAAAGCCGCTGGTGGAGTTGATGGGCGCAGCCACGAGCTTGTCATCGCTCCAGGCACCTGAGCGCGGCGCGAGACCCGCCACGGCGCTCAGCGTGAGCACGAAAGCGGCCGAGCGGCTCAGCATGATGGAGCGCGCGCTGAATCCGAGGGCATGGCGCTCCGGAAACTGTGTCGAGGCGCAATATTTAACTTGCTCAGTTTTAACCACGTCACGTGCGCACAAACGTAGAGACATCACATTTGAGTCATATCTCAGACGGGTTCGTTCCGAGAGTTCAAACCCAATAAGATCGTCTGTCCGTTAAAACGCGCCTCCGGTTTGCTCCTGGATCCAACTCCAGCGCGGTGTGTGTGGAGCGAATCTGAGAACACAGCCCATGATGGGTGGAGGGAGTCGGAGGAATATGAGATGCTCAGCTTCACACACACACACACACACACACACACACACACACACACAATTCACTACCTGAAGAATCTCTAGTACTCCTCACAAGTTCTACACCAGTTCTCGTTTACACCCTACATGTTCTCTGTTCTCTCATATTAATACGTACTTATTCTGCACAAGTTCTACTTGTGTTTCCTTTATTGTTGTTGTAAAAATGGTTTCCCCTCTGGTAGCCTAGTGCATGCAATAATGAGGGGGAAGTGGTAGCTCAGTGGTTAAGGTGTTGGATTGCTGATCCAAAGACTCTCAGCAGCGCTAAGCAAACACTGCTGGGCCCCTGAGTAAGGCCCTTAACCATCAACTGCTCGATTGTAAGTCACTCTGGATAAGAGCATCTGCTAAATGCTGTAAATGCAAATAATGCTGATTTTTAAAGAAGAACTCAAAAATGCACTCACGGCATCAAATCTTGATGTCTATTTTTGGCAGAATGGTTTTTCACTTGTTTTGAATTGATTACAAATTACTGCTTCTTACCTACAAGGCTTTAAATGGATTAGCGTCCATGTACTTAACCAGTCTTATAACCAGTCGTGCTACAATCTGTCAGACTCCCTACAGTCACAACATTTGAAACTAGTAGTTCCCAGTGAGTTCATTTATAAGCTGTTCAGGAGCTCGTGGTTACACAACTCCAAGTTGGTGTATTAAAGTGTAGATAAGACATCATTTATAATCACACTCTACGCTGTTTATGATGTTTATAATGATTCATAATCACACTCTACGGTGTCACCTAAATGAGGATGAGGGTTCCCTCTTGCGTCGGGTGCCTCTTAAGGTTTCTTCCCCATACCATCTAAGGGAGTTTTTCCTTGCCACAGTTGCCCCAGGCTTTCTCATTAGGGATAAATAAAATTACACATTAAGTCTAATATTAATCTTAAACTTTTTTTTATATACTTCACACAAAAATTAGGGGATATTTTATCTCTTCATATTCATTTAGAAATATCCCTACATTTTTCAGAGCAGTGTATATTTCTTATGCTCTGTAAAGCTGCTTTGAGACAGTGTATACTTGTTAAAATATCTATACACAAAATTATAATAAGTAATGCTATAAAAGGAATTCTAATGCACTAATATTACTAAACAGAAGAATCGGAATAGTGCTTTACCTCACCGGACGTCCAGCACCTGCACTAAAAATCACGCCATTATAATTTAATGTGCAGATTAATTTAAAGTTAAAGTTAAGTTTATTGGTCACATGCACATCATACAGTACAACATACAGTGAAATTCTTTGATTCCGCATATCCCAGCATATGAATTTAAACGCTAAGGTCAGAGGTGGGTTTTACTGCAATTACTCCTCCCAGCAATTAGAGAAATCTCTCACAACAGGACGATGTCATCTCAAAGCAGGTGTTAACAATAAATTCACACAGACGTCAGGTCAGATGACCTCAATTTGTAAGTGCATTTGGTCTAAGTGTTCTCTAAATCGCCATACACAGGCTCACTATGCCAAAACCTGATGAGTCTGGAGCAGGTGGCGACTTTGAAAATCTTTTGCACTTTGAAACTGCCTTCAGATCAAATATTTAATGTTTTATTAATTTTTATACTTTATTAATCGCAGCTGTATATTGGGTAGTTTTCATATATACCAGCTTATTAGGAAGCTGGGGTCAGCCAGAGCATGCGGTGCCCCTGGAGCAAGTGGGGTTAAGGGCCTTGCTCGAGAGCCCAATGATGGTAACTTGCCAGTTCCGACGCTCGAAACGTGACCCTCTGATCACTGTCCCAGAGCCTTACCTGTTAAACCACCACATCCCATAATAGATCTGTAATATGCTAATATCCTCCATCTTAAGGCAAGATTCAAAACACAATTTAAATCAGAACATCTAGAAGGAAAGACATTATTTTTGCGAAAGACGTTATTATATTACAGTGGAGATCTAGTATTTATGTCTGGACCGATCGCATCGTCTTTTTGTCTCAACGTGAAATGTTTCTGGGATCCCGATATCTGATACTCATCTCTTAACTACATCTAACTGCTGCTGTCTGTGGTGAATTTTATTATAAATAAACGACTGAAGCTCATAAAAGATTCAAAATTAATGAATATCAAATCTTTTATGAGGACAAAAGTATGAGGACACCTGGCCATCCATGTGTGTGTTTTTTTTTTTTTTAACATACTATTCTACAAGGTGTCCACAAACTTTTGGCCATATAGTGTGTATTGACAAATGTGTTGTTTTTTCACTTGTCATAACTGTATGTAGCACGGAACACATTGGAACACATAATAGAGCAGCTCACACAACTGAGTACATAAAGAGCAGATGCATGAGAATGGAGCCATATACTGTACACTCAATTTATTACCATCGCTTTATGTAAAAGTATGAATACCGAGCCGTGAGCTTTCATGTTGCCTGAGGAATATGTATGACACCTGAATAAATGCTGAAATGGTTTAATTTGTGCCAGCGTCCTGCCTCCGATCGTTTGATGTTCAGGCCAAATGATGTGAAGGACATTTCTCCCTTTAGCCTTCCGTTTACACCTGAAAGAAGCTCATCTCTATTTATCTGTTATTTATCAAATTACTATTCAATCTGCCTTATCTTAACTCTTTACTCCCTGCCATCTCAACCTCTCCGCTAAAAACTCACACACATTGTTCACATTTTCAGTTTCTTATATGTTCAGACACCTTAGGCAGCCGGCAGAAGACAAATGCAAATGACTTTCTTGTTCATTAATTATGCTATGAAAATGTAAATTGGTTCAGTGCCAAAAATGCTAATGGAACAGAGATAAAAAGTCTCTTGTGCCAAGAGAATATAAAAGATTCATTTTCCTAAATGTAGTTCTGCTTTTATGGAGGAAAAAAAAAAAAGACCTCACGTCTTCTGTCACTTTTATAGGAAAGTATTAGTTTGGGACATCAGCAGATTCCGGATGTCAGAGGCGGATTTTTATTGGCCGTTTTTATACGGACCTGTCTGTCATTACAGCCCCATTAAAACTATTAACTATCAAAAAAAAACATCAAAATGTACTAAAAGTATAATTTTTATTGAAAATTATTAGTATTTTATTAAAATAAAGTAAAATGTCGCAATAGAAATTTGATACAAGATGAATTTTTTATTCTTATTGCTGCGCATGTGTGATAACCCAGTGTGGACATGATGTCAACAAATACATTTTAATAGGTTATAAAAGGTATTACACATTTTTTTTCTTGTTTAATGTTTTAATGCGTTCGGTGTTTACACTGTCTATGGAAATGTCAAAATAGCTACCCATAGTATGGAGTACTGTGGTAGAGTGGTTAGTGTTCCTGCCTCACAGTAAGAAGGTCATGGGTTTGATTCCCATCCAGGGTGTTTCTGTGTGAAGTTTGCATGTTTTCCCTGGGTACGCTGGTTTCCTCCTGCCTCCAAACACATGCGATTGGACATAGGTGACTTGGCTACTCTAAATTGTCCACAGGAGCCTCATGACCCTGAACAGGATAAGCACTGGATGAATGAATGAGTACGGAACCCAGCACCTGACACCCAGCCAAAATATAAGCTAACCTAGCAAACTAATTAAGAATTTGTAATTGTTTACATTTAGTTAAATTGTGAGCTGTGATTTAGTAAAACGCGTAAATAATAACTTGTATGAACGACTTCTCCGTACTGTATTTATCATTTAACGTATCATCATCATCATCATCATCATCATCATCCGGTTTATAATTACTCATCACTCTATCACGTTTTACTAACTAAAACAATCAGGTTTTTTTACTTATATAAAATGATATATTGCTTGAATATAAAGTTTATATTTGTAGCATGTAGCTAACTATAATACTGGCTGATGATAACAATGGGATGCTTACTAACAAAATTAGGTTTACATTTATACGTTTTAGAGGCATGCGTGGTTTGTTATAGATGGACTAAGTGCTCCAAAACACACACACACCAAACCCCCCTAAGAATGAGATTGTAGAACCGCCCATGAGGGATGTGGATAGCTAACAGCTTCTTTTTTTTTCCCTCTAGTGTAGATGAGGATTTCGAACTTGATTGATTTTCTCCGTGAATTTGTTTGGCTGTGACAACTTTATTTCCACCCCTTTCCAGACTGACCACTCGGCCAAAAACGTTTGTACCTTAAATGCACATAAAGAAATGCCAGAGATCTGCATGTCATCATTTTTGTTGTTCTTTCACAGCGTCGGTGTTATTTAGTGTACAGTTTAACAATTATTGTTTCAGATATTACGATCAAATGCTGTTAAAATGTCCCTTCAGTGCTACTTTAATGACATCAGGCATGAGACCGACAAGCTCATCTGGGGCACTGCCTCTAGAGTACACGCCTTCTACATTCGCTCTTCCAACACCAGCTTGGAAGTAGTTAAAGGATCAGAACGCTAATTAGTTACATTATTAGTAAAGGGTCCCTGTAGAAGGAGGTCGTCGGAAAGGAGGGGGTAGGAACAGAGCAGGAAGAATTCCGGGCACTGGGGAAGTGTTTATCTCTCCGGAGTCCTGCAGAGCTGTCAGCCAGATGAGTCATCACAGAACACACAAGTGACAAGTCGCATCAAAAACACTGATTACAAACTAACCACACTGACAAATACTATGCTTTAATCATGTTAGCTTCCATAAGCAATTAAAAAGCCATGAGACAAATGTGCAGGAGTGTTTAATATCCGGGGAAGTGCTAGCTCAGTGGTTACGGTGTTGGACTGCTAATCCAAAGACCAGGGTTTGATTTCCAGCACCGCTAAGCTACTACTGCTGGGCCCGTGACCACGGGTTTCCCCAGGGTTCTCCGGTTTCCTCTCACCTCCAAACACATGTGATTGTACATAGGTGAATGTGTTACTCTAAATTGTACATAGGAGTGAATGTGTGTGTGTGA
>JAOUQX010000036.1:9818722-9829713 GCA_028566295.1 Liobagrus marginatus
TCACACACTAAGTTAACTGGGATAGACTACAGCGCCCCCACGACCCTGAACAGGATAAACACTAGATAATGGATGGACGACGCATTTTAATCTGATTGAGGTGTTTACATGGTGTATATAAATTCTGATTAAACTTTAATCAGATTACATTACTCCATGTAAACGCACCTGCTGTGTTTCTAGGTTTGTACTCATTCTCTAGAGGTCAACACCATCAATACTTTGAAGGGTTAGGGTTAGCACTGAGTCATTGGTCATCATCAACAGGTGGCTCATCTGGTTCTTGAGATTGCATTAGACTGAAGCTGTATAGCGCCGCGAGAGCACAATCACGCAAAGTAAAGCCCATGCTGTAATTGCCCGTCCAATATGTCTGTCTTTTACTGTAGTCCTGGAATGGACGAGCAAGTTCTTTCAGCTCAATAAAGCAGAAACAAACATAAATTAGCAGCCTTGAGAGGTTTTTGGACACTTTGACACAGACATCATGCTTCCAGATGTTGTACGTTTGCTTTCTGTCGTACTATCAACAGCAAACCCAACACAGTTGTACTGGAGATGTTTGCGAAAACCACAAATGTTCCACCAATGACTAGATTCAACGACTCCCTCCTGAATATCCCACGCCAGGGGAAAAAACCCATGCACTTTAAAAAAAAAATCTCGTCGTTAGTTTACAAGTCTCTAAATTCGATGATGCTCCTTTTACTGCAATAAAAAGTAGACTCGAATTTCAGTTTTCTTTTTATGCCCCGTGTTCTGTGAACATGCCGTACTCATGAACTCATTTGCGATTACATTCTGCTGATAGAGCTGGAAAATTGAAGCACTTCCAGAGACATGGAAGTTATAAAAATGCTCCGTGACACCTTTGTAGATGCTCGGCGATCGCACTGGCGGTTGAACTCGAATGAAGCGTCGCGTAACGTCGGGCCCCGCGTGTCCTCGCCTCACCGAAGATGGATGTGTTTTTGCCCCTTCGTCAAGGCAACCGAATATCTAATGTGATAATGTGAAGCGGGGGATTTTTCACTTCTTTGGGACCTGCTGCTGCGGTGAAATCAGAGCCAGCCTTTGAGTCATCTCTCTTGTCTGTACTGCATCAGGGTTTTTTGTTGTTGCTCAGTAGTTTTTTCATTACTTCAGTCCATGTTATTGATCTACAGAATCTGTAGCTTCGTTTACACTTCGAATGTGTAAATGTGCTTTGTTCCAACACAGCGTTCAAGTACGTTCAAGAAACGTTTCACCCCCAAACAAATATTCAGTGTATTTGATGACCCTGAATGGAAATACTTAATATACACCGATGAGGCATAACATTATGACTTTTGATCCCAAAACGGTTCTGACCCGTCGAGACATAGACTCTGCTAGACCCCTGAAGGTGTGTGTGTGGTATCTGACGGTGTGTATGTGGTATCTGGTACCAAGATGTTGGCAGCAGATACTTTAAGTTCTGTAAGTTGTTTCCTGTTACCGGTTCACCGCTGTTCCTTCATTGGACCACTTTTAATAGATACTGACCGCTGCAGACCGGAACACCTCACAAGATCTGTAGTTATGGAGATGTTTCTGACCGAGTCGCCTAGTCATCATAATTTATCCTTAAACTCTCTCACGTTACAGTAACGTATCCCACCCGCTTGTGGCAACATATCCCAAACTCTTACAGGTGCTGTGGAAGCTGTGATGCCATAATGTTCTTTCTGATTGATGTATAAATCCAGTTTATTTACTTTATCATTACTGTATATTTTGTGTATCTTTTACAGATTGTAAATGAAGCTGCGAAGTACCGGTACCGTTCAGGGAATCATTATGATTGTGGGAAACTGACCATCCGAGCTCCGTGGGGCTGCGTGGGCCATGGCTCCATCTATCACTCTCAGAGTCCTGAAGCCTTCTTTGCCCACTGTCCTGGCATTAAGGCAAGTGTTCGCATGTGGTAGCTCAATGGTTAAGGTGAATGTGTGCGTTCAGTTCGCAGCACCACCAAGATGCCACTGCTGGGTCCCTGAGCAAGGCCCTTAACCCTCCAACTGTTCAGTTGGATAAATGAGATAAATGTACGTCGCTCTTGGTAAGGAAATGTAAATGCCACATCCCTGGAGCAGAGAGAATTAAGGATTTTGATCAAGAGCCCAACAACAGCTTGACAGTACTGCGGCTTGAACCCCCAAATGGGGTATGATAAACGAAGCACAGTTTATACCCACAAATGTGTACCGTACACTTACTGATTGTAACATGAGCTAACAATGAATAGCAGTGTAAAGTGTTTTAAAGTGCTGGTGTCTGGTTACACGCTGAATTAATGAATCATATGACCCATTTGTAATGGCATAATTCATATGGAGTGATTATTTAATAAGTGTTATTGGGCTGTCTCACAGATAGCTCTATTTTACTCTAGATGTCGAAAGTATCAGATACAGCTGTTACAGATAATAAAAGGATATGTTATCACCTTGCATCTTGCACCGTTACTTATCTTGAGCCCAGAACTAAGTGCTTTTCAAGTGATTTCCCTGCAGTTCCCTTATGGCTGACCAAAAGTGTCAGAAATTGAGACATGATACGCAAGTGTTGGTCACACCACACAATACATCTTTATCCTGTTCTAATACCACTGACTGTGTGACAAACATGTTTGGTCATTGTGTGGTCTGAAAAGGTGTAGCGAATCATTGTGAAATCCTAAGGAAACGAATCATAGATGTGTGCTTGTTATTGTGTGGCCTGCTTTGTGCTTATTTTGCCGCATTGTCGATGTACCATGTGATTGCTTTTATTTAGGTGGTCGTGCCGAGAGGGCCAGTCCAAGCTAAAGGGTTGCTTCTGGCCTGCATTGCTGATCAGAACCCCTGCATCTTCTTTGAGCCCAAGATCCTGTACAGAGCAGCAGGTAAGGTTCTCATCCAGGTCACATGTCTCACTTTATAACAATCTGGCCGGATCAAGTCAGCCACGTTAATCACTCTATGGGTTATTTTTCTAACGCGCGTTATTATAACTGATACCAGTGTGTGGTTTTAATGCTCAACTCTGCTCAGCCAGGTGGGGTGTAATTTTTCCTGAAATAGCAGACTCATAAAGTAATTCCAGCTGGTCCCTGAGCAATAGTTAGTCGTGGGTTGCCATCGTAATAATGTTCCTTAGCAGGTGGCACAACTAGCTTTCCACTTTTGACAACAAAACAATTTTCTCGGCACATGAATGAAGCTGGATGTGCATCATATTATTAAAGATCATACACAAGAATGACAAGCTCTGTGTGTGTGTGTGTGTGTGTGTGTGTGTGTGCGCGCGCGCGCACGCGTTCCCTGCTCTGTCATCACTCCCGTTGGACATCACTGCACCAAGTCTCAACATCTGCATTAGGGCTGGGCAATAAAATGATAACGATAATTATTGCGATCTAATTTTCTTTGATAAAACGATAATGATAAATTGATGAAATTTGGTAAAATTGATCAATTCTGTATAAACGTTGTGCGCTATGTGTAACGCTGCGCGTGCGTTTAACATACAGGCTTCCAGCTGCTGCACACACTACAGACTCTCACTCTACTTAACGCATGTTAACTTTACATTTACACTCAGAGCCGTGCAACAGGCGTTACACCATATTATCGTTGTTACGTTTTCAATAAAGATATTTTATATATTATATTAACATTGTTAATATTAAGGGTCAAGCCCGTAGGTCTTTAGCCCTATTGTCCTCTGTCAATCTGAAGTACCGATTAATCTAAGCAAAAAAAAAATCGTGAAATTTGGCATACCGAGAGAACACAATATGATACCATACAAACTTTGAGGCTTCTAGTATTAATATTGATTTTATTAGTAATATTCTACTGAGCTTTCAGAAATTGTTCACACCGGAAGTATGCGGTGACTAGTGGCAAGGAAAAACTCCCTTAGGTGTTCCCTCAAGAGGGAACTCATCTTCATTTGGTTGACAGCAGAGACTGTGATTATGAATCATAAACATGAACACCGGATAGTGTGATTATAAATCATTATAAACATAACAAACACCGGAGAGTGTTATTATAAATCATAAATATAATAAACACCGGATAGTGTGATTATAAATCATTATAAACATAACAAACACCGGAGAGTGTTATTATAAATCATAAATATAATAAACACCGGAGAGCGTGATTATAAATAATTATAAACATAATAAACACGATTGTGATTATAAATGATGTACTTTCTACAGTCAGATACACTCACCTGGAGTTGTGTAAGCAGGAGCTTCTGAGCAGCTTATAATGAACTCAACAACCGAATCGTACGAAGCGGAACACAACTGGAGTTGCTACATATCTAGATGTCTCTGGATTGGTAGAAAAAGAGAAGCAAGTGAAATTAGCGGAATTAGCATAGATGCTATCAGGCTTCAGCTCCAAACAGGGCACGCCTATATCAATACAAACACTGAACGTCACCACTCTCTCGACATGAATGAATTTTCCGGAACTTTACTATTCCGTTTCTTTCCCTTCATGCAAACAGACGTTTTAAATCTAGCACTAAAAGCTGCTTATGACCATTACGTAGCATGTATTTCTATCATCCGATTCCTGTGGGAAGAGGACGCAGTAAAGCACTCGAAAATTTGACATATATTGCAAACCACAAAGCCTCCTCCTCAGCCTCGGTCTGTTTTGATGCGTTACTTCCATTAGCAAATCAGGAGGATTTCATGAGCGTTGTAAATGAATTATCGAACCCAAGATTTGGCTGCATTTTTGTTATGAATTATTCCTTTCAGGATGACAGACCTAGCTCACGTTGTAAGAGTTTGAACAGATTTTCTTTGGTTTTTGGGGAACACTTTATTTAAAGTGGCACAGCAGTGGCTGCGGTGTACCCGGATGTGGTTCTCAATTTTCCACTGGACGATTAGATAGCCGTACATTTCACTGCCATAGTATTAGGATAAAAGTAAGGACCAATATATTCGGATATTAGCTATTCCATCAAGATTTTTTTTTTTTGCGTGCCAAATGTTTATTCCTTTTCAGGCTGTTTTCTACAATTGAAATTGCTTTTCCCACCTCTTTTATTAAATGTTTTTAAATACATGCTGACCATACAGTTGTAAAGCTTCTAAAGTATATAAATAATGTGTTGAGTAAGCAGGACAGCACTTCCCCAGTAAGAAGTGGTAGCTTGGTGGCTAAAGTATTGGACTGTTGTAGAGTTATATTCAAATAAAAGACTAATCAGAATGTAAATGTGCCGTGTAAACACCTTAATCAGAATGTAAATGCTCCATGTAAATACCCTAATCAGAATGTAAATATGCAAACTGATTAAGATGTTATTATGGTTCATCTGATACAGACAGAATAAATCCAGAAGAGGTGTAACAACGTCTCCAAGATGTTTTAAGAAAGCGATTTGTAAAGTGACTGTAAAACTGTGTGTGAGTGCAGCTAGGACAAACGCTGCTTTAAACGTAAATGATGCTTTCATTTAGTTAATGTAAGTTAATTAATAAGGTAAATTTATTTATAACATTATTATTGAGTGCGTCGTTATTTTACAGCATTTGTACTAAAGTCCTAAAACCTTTAACAGTACTTTAGCTTTACAGATCGCTTTCTTAAAACATCTTGGAGACGTTGTTACACTTCTTCTGAGTTTATTCCGTTCTGTTTGTTCTGTTTCTTCAGTTGAAATGACCATCTGCATGTAAATGGGACTACTGACCATAAAATGGCCGTGGTCCTGTCTATTTTAATAATCGAATTAAAATACCGTTTCCACCAGGAAGTGCAATCCGCATGGTTAAGGTGTTGGACTGCTGATCGGAAGGTCCTGGGTTCGATTCCCAGCATCATCCAAACTGCCACTGCTGGGCCCTTTAGCAAGGCCCTTAACTCTCAACTGTTCAGAAGGATAAATAAGATGAATGTAAGACGCTCTGGATAACGGCATCTGCCAAATGCTGTGAATATAAAGCAGTGTTTCAGGATAATTGCTTTTACAGTATTATTTTACCTGCGGCGTCGTAAAACTGTAATGCGCGGTAATATGTGAAAAAGCAAACGAATAGGTCTGGTCGAGACTGGACGTATTGGTCTGCAAGACACTGTTTCTTTTGTGCAAAGCGAATCCCACTTCAAAAAGCAGACCTTCTCTTACCGTACACGACAACTCTTACCGTTCCACCGTCAATTTTCCTAATCGCAGCCATCATGTTTCATTAAGGGTTTTGTCCTTGATCTCAGACGTCGAGTTATCTTCGCAGTTAAATGACGTATAATTACAGAGCGTTCGCCGTTCTTTTTGTTAAGGCGTCATTTGAAGTTATTGGCTCATTGGTGCTGCTTTTCTACTTTGCTGGCTCTCAGGCTGTTGTGGCAATACGGGTTTAAACAAATAACACGGTTCACAAACGAATGGAAACGACGCATTCTATCCGAACACTCGACTTTTTCGAAACGGAGCCTTTTATTCCGTCGCCGTCAGCCGTGGACAGTGATTAAGTCCATTTACTCGAGTACGGTACTTAAGTACACTTTGACTAGTTGTACTTTTACTCGGCTATTATTTTTTTCTGGAAACTTACTTTAACTTCTACGTTTGAAAGACTAATATAGCCCTTTTTACTCTACTACATTTGTCTTCACGCCTTTGTGTAGAAAGTAGTTCCGGTAGACCGAGGAGGATTGTTTTTTCTTTTCTGAAACGTGATTGGTTATTTGCAGCTAACAGACAGCCTATCCATCTATCAATAATCTCTTTTGTACGGTCAAGTGTCGTAAAGTTTGTTTTTTGAGCTTCAGTATGAAGTATGTACAGGTAAATGATTAATATATTTGCGTGCCTAGTTACCGTAGCTGTACGGCTGCATCGCTAGCGCATCGGTAATGATGTTACACGGTTAACACGTAAAAACGTTAACGTTAGTCTACACCGTGTCTGACGTTGCACTGGACGCGAGCGGCGTTCTATTTCTGACATTCAGTCCAAGCTCTTTGTAACGGCCGCTTTGTCGCGTCCAGTGTAGCAGCTGTTGCGGCGCGATGCCACATGAGGACGGTCACTTGTGTCTGGTGTAGACACGCTGTAATAACGTTAAAGCCGTATAACATTCTAAAAGATATTAATCCCACAGATAATACACACCGGTCAGTATGCGCTTCAGAGTCATAAGGTACTGTAAGTGTTACATATAATAATAAAACTGCGATTTACATTAAGTTCTTTTTAAGAACCACTTTCTGTACCTTTACTTAAGTAAATATTGGTCTGTACAACTAATAGAGTACTATTTGACCAGTAGTTTCTGTACTTTCACTGTGCACTTTGTCCATTTCATCTTCTAATTAAACCAATTTCTTTTTATTTGCTTCGTTAGCCGAAATTGAAATAGAAATTCTGAACATTTTAGATTAGTTTTCTTTTTTTTAAGGAAAGCTTTTGCATGATTTCTGTGTGTTTAGTTTTGTCAATAATTATTTTTTGATTATACCACTTTGGGATTGTACTGAAATATTAATACGTGCTTTATAAATAAAATGTATTATTGTTATTAGTTCGAAACCTTTTTACATATTTTCTGACCCAAGTTGAACTTAATGTTGCACTGTGTTATAAGTTGATCTTAGTTGAACTGAATGTCCCAAAGCATAATTGAATAATAAGCATCTGGTGGTGAGAAACACACTCGTTACGCCAGGCCTGTCGGCTCATCATTTGATTTAATGCCACATCAGCCAAAGTTTTATTCCTCTTTGAAGACGTTTAAAGATGCGTCATTGGAAACGATTCATCGTGAATTCGGCACAGCGTTTCCTGTTTGAATAAAAAAAAAAAAGGATGTCATTCAACCAAACAGCTGGCTGAACATGAAGATCAGTGGTTAAAGGGCTGAGCGTGTTCGTACGTCAGCCAGTAACCGATTATTCACTTGTTCTGTGATTAGATTAGATTGGCTCTGTAATTTACTGAGTAAATCGATTCTTAGTCGGGCTCCAAAAAGCCTCATTTAAAAGACAAGACTAAAAAATGTACAAATTATGCTTAAATTATGTATATTTTGATTAAGTACTACATTTTGTAGATTTTCCTGTTTGTGTGTTCATTTACAGATTAAACGTTGATTATAATAAATATGGTGTTGCAGATAAGTCGTTTTAATATACTTCATATTTGCAGTTCCATTTACAACGTTTACGTTTTACAGCATTTATCAGACGCCCTTATCTAGAGCGAGTTTCTCTTATTTATCCAACTGAGCAGTTCACGGTTAAGGGCCTTGCTCAGGGGCCCAGGAATGGTATCTTGGTGGTGCTGGGAATCGAACCCACGATCTTCTGAACTGAGCTACCACTTCCTGCCCTCTCTGATTAGAGACACTGAGGCAGGGTGGTAGTATACTAGTTTCCTGTTGTCCAGTAATCAATCATTTAGAGAGACCGAAATCTTGGGACCCTGTAAATGACCGCCACAGATAAAACACAATTTAAAGACATTCTAATGTTGTGGAGTGAAAGTAAAGCTGGTGCTTTCTTTTTGTATGTTAAGTTTTTTTCTCCCAACCCCCCCCCCCCCCCCGCAGTGGACCAGGTACCGGCCGACGCATTCCAACTCCCTCTCTCGCAGGCTGATGTTGTGCAGGAGGGAAGTGACCTCACCATGGTTGCCTGGGGAACACAGGTAGGTCACATAAAGGGAAAAAGTGTTTATATGAGTAGAACTGACCACAGCTGTCACACACGGTGAGGTGCAGGAACCTGAATAGACTTTGCAAATGTCAAAAAAAAAAGAAAAAACACTGGATAACAAACACAAAGCTGAACCATGGACTAAAACGATTTCTATCATAAAGCTTAGCTGGCTCAGAAGGTGCGCTGACCTGCATCCTGCTTCTGTGTAAACACTATAGCAGCTTGTTGTAAACCATAGATTGCCCTCTTATAACTTAAGCAGCATGCTATATGGTATTCTGTAGTTACCATTGTGTTTTGTCCTAATTTCCTTTCCTAATTGTGTAATTATTCTGTAGAAGGGTTTTTCATGTGTAAAAGGATACGGAAACATGGCGGGATTAACATTTAGTGACACACTGATACCATTTCCTTTGTTGCACAGGTTCATGTACTAAGGGAAGTTGCTAACATGGCACAGGACAAGCTTGGCCTTTCCTGTGAAGTTATTGACCTGCAGACAATTTTGCCATGGGACAAAGAGACAATATGCAAGGTAAGAAAAAATACAGTCACAAAGATCTGTTACAGTGTTAGACAGCTGATCAGAAGATTGTGGGTTTAATTCCCAGCACCACCATGCTGCCACTGATGGGTCCCTGAGCAAGGCCCTTAACCCTTAACTGCTCAGTTGGGGCATCATTAGGGTGACTGTTTGTGTGGGACAATGTGGCACATGTTAGCAACACTAAAACTGTTCTAAAGTGTAAATTTAACTTAAAAGCCTGGTAAATATATTTAGTCGTTTATTCCGTTCCAGAACACACCGTTACACAATAACGGACACGCTTTACACTTTTAGGATTAAGCTTTTAAAATCGTTTGTGGTGTATTGGCGAATTATCCGGAACACGGCCATGTTTGTTTACTGACAGCGAATCACCCTCCCCCACAGTTTGATTGACAGCTGCCACAGCCTCTTAGTGAGCGCAGTTACTTCCTTCTTTATAACCATTGAATGAAAGTCGGGATTTTAAAACATGTCGTTAGTGTGAGGCGTGATGCTGCTTCTGACACATCGCTGTTAACCAATTAATTAACGCACGCACGTTTAATTAATACGACAATTAAAAACTAACACACACTAATGAACGTGGGACATTTTGTCCATATGCGACGACGTGTGGGACAAAGGGTCAGTGTGATGCACGGTACGACGCAAATGACACATAACGTGATGCTTTATTCTTTAATAAATATTACGAACGGTGACAGACTGGTGGAAACGGAGAGGCTCACGGTTATTTGGTTCTCAAAACCGTTTCTTCAGTTCCAGACATTTCCATCTGGAACAGCTGCTTAGAGAAAGCTTTGTACTTCTCAAACGTAAGCCCTGAAATCCGGGCAAAATCGATGGTCACGTTTAAATCCGTTCGACAGCCAGCGCACAATTCCATGCAGATGAGGAACCAACAAGTCTAACGACCTGGCTGGAGTTCGTTAGTTGTAGCATTAGGAACTGGTTACAGATGTTGGACCCGATTTGTATCCAACTGACTGCGAGTCAGAATGAGTCAGAGCTGCTCATATGTTCTGTTCGGTGTCCTCTGTACGTATGGAGGTGTGGGTTCCGTGTATGCGGCAGCATCCCGCTTATTAAAGCTGTAACGGCTCCACTGGAACACGTTATTTCTGGTTTCCCATTGCTTTCTCTGGACAATCTACAGGACTGCTATTCAACAAGGTTGTATTCTTGCGAATACATCATTTATTGACTAAAGGAATCTGCTGAAATTGTAGAAAACTGAAGGAAAATTTGGTAATTGGTGCCTGGTACTGTTCTGTAAATATACTAGTCATTCATTTACAGGATAAACAATATGGGCAGCTTTTTCCTGCCAGACCAGCAGCCTAGAAGGCATGATGTGGAAATATTTTTCCTTTTTTTTTTTTTCTTTTTCTTTTTTACTATTTTATGTTGTTTTTTTTTTTTTTTCCTTTATTTATCATCGTTGACAGTCCAGTAGTGTGGTGCACTGTCCTGGGTTTAATCCTGAGCTTAAGGTCGTATCCATGCAGGTAGACGGGTTTGCAATGCTTTGCAAAACTTTCCCCAGGTGTAAATACACCGATCAGGCATGACATTATGACCACCTTCCTTATATTGTGTTCCTAATATTGTGGCGGTCCCTTTTTGCAGCTCTGACCCATCGAGACGTGGATTCCACTAGAGCCCTGAAGGTGTGTATGTGGTATCTGAAGGTGTGTATGTGGTATCTGAAGGTGTGTATGTGGTATCTGAAGGTGTGT
>JAOUQX010000036.1:9899319-9910526 GCA_028566295.1 Liobagrus marginatus
CATGATTTCTTTTTTATCTCCAATTGTTTATTTGTTCTATGCTTTAATTTCAGAGTACATTGAGACATTAAACTGCGAAAATTTCAATAAAAACCGGAAAAATGGAGGCATTCTAAAACTTTTGACCGGTAGTGTATATATTTTTTCTAATTAGCAGTCCAGCACTTTAACCGCTGAGCCACCATAATTAAAAACAGGCGTAGTACACACTACACCCCAGGTTGTTATTGTTGTGACACACAAATGTACAGTGTGCAGGCACTACGTTTATTTTCGCCTGTTATACTTTTATATACATACAATAAGAAGTAAAGAAAGAATTCTGCACTACAATTTTGTAGCGAGAAGGTCATGGGTTCAATTCCCACCAAGGGTGCTTCTGTGTGGAGTTTGCATGTTCTCCCCATGCTTGCACAGGTTTTCCCCGGGTACTCCGGTTTCCTCTCGTCTCGAAGTACCCCGGCCTAACTCACACACTAAGTTAGCTGGGATAGACTACAGCGCCCCCTAGACCCTGAACAGGATAAACACTAGATAATGGATGGATTTAGTAATGAAAATATTGTCCAGTGGCATTTATGGGTTTTTAAGTAGTTTATACTGATTTATACTGCAATATATGACATTTATTCAGAGTGGGCAACACCCCATAGTTGTTTTTCCAGCTAAATCTAAAGAACTTGAATAATTTTTAGACTTGAAATTGCGCTTCGAGCTCAATTCGAAACTCCTTACAGCTTTTTTTTCCTGATAGTAAAGCAGCTAACACTGCATTTCAGTCTAGGCTGTGCTAGCAGCTATATTCAATCAGATTAACTAAAATAGCTGGCAGTCAGCCCTTTAGGAAGAGTTCCTGGGGGCAATCAAGAGCATAGACCTAATGGTTTAAACCTTTTGATCCTACCTGACTCAATATCTTCCACGTGGAATAAGGATCAACTGTATTACAGTTTAAAAAACACTAGTTATTTTCGATTATAGACTGTAGACATGCAAGTCAGATGCTTTGCAATAGCTCGAGTCTCTCTCTCTCTCTCTCTCTCTCTGGGAACTAATTTGTTTGAAATATTTTGCAAATGAGCCAGCTGCTAACAGTTACAGAATATATTACACAATTCATACACATTTACATACAAAAAAATACAAGTAAACAACAAGAACCTTGCTAGCAAGGTCACTTTTAGTTTGGGCATGTTATCTGTTAATTCTGACGTTCTGATATTAACAGACATTGGTTAGCAAACATGAAGTCGTATACAGTATGGCTAAACTAAGCTAACAGATATACGTTAGCCTCTCGTTCGCTTGATTATTAGCAACACAAGCTAGCTAAATGGTTAACTGGCGTTTTTGCTAATACAGAATTG
This sequence comes from Liobagrus marginatus, assembly GCA_028566295.1. Lineage (NCBI taxonomy): Eukaryota > Metazoa > Chordata > Actinopteri > Siluriformes > Amblycipitidae > Liobagrus > Liobagrus marginatus. Next base: position 9,900,687 of record JAOUQX010000036.1, read on the forward strand.
ACTATAGGTGTATGACTTCCACATTTTACATGCCAACGCCTATGTTTTAATGAATCTATCTTAAAAGCGCGAAGTTCCTAAATAAAACTTATTCGAGCAAGTTAGCTACAGAGCTAAAATCTGCTTAGTGTACATAATATCATTAACATATAAACTTGACGGTCATTTCAGTCTCTCACCTGCTGCTAGATGAAATAGTATGCGGTGTTTAAGCGTGACTCAGCAAAGAAACTCCGAAGAAACATCTTAATAGAAATAATCCTGTTTTTACTGATATTCCGCAGAGCCACGGTTAGGGCGAGTTAGCCAGGCACGACCTCGGAAAGCGAAGAACACTGATTGGCTGCTGGAATTTCGTATCGTGAATTTCTATTGGGCGGCGTCGCTTTGGCTTGTCACTATGTGATTGTGGGCTGTTTAATAGTTCCTAGCTCTAGTTTGGGAACATATTAGATTGCGCTGATTAGGTCAAATGAATATGACATTGAATTTCCTCCACCAAGTAACATTTACGCTCTGTATGAGGCTGATATGCAAAGAATTTCTTTATAACCTCTCCTGCCGATGCGTGTGCCGTACTGATAGCGCGCGCTGGTGCCGATGGTACGTTATCACGTGCAGCCTTTCTGCTTTCCTTAAGGTTTCTAAATGTTCCTTTATTAGATAGGTGCATTGGATTAAGTCTTAACTCGTTTGTTGTGCTTATTAATATTAGCCTTTAAAATAAGATAATAAAAAAAAACGAGGACAGGTCAGATGTTCTCGAAGGAGCTGTTTTAATTATAGCTGTGGAACTGTGGGCTGTATAATGTAGTTATTATAATCAATAGCTTCTTTGACAGGTCACTTGTATTAACATGTCGTTTAATTAAATTAATTTGTTTAATTCAAATTTAACCTAATAACCTTATGTAGGAATTAATCAACATATGATACCAATAAATAGCCACTATACCACATTTACAGCTCTTATCCAGAGCCTCTTACAACCCACCAGTTGAGGGTTAAGGGCCTTGCTCAGGGGCCCATCAGTGGTAGCTCAGCAGTGCTGGGAACTGAACCCCGTTCATTGGATCAGCAGTCCACACCTGCAGGTTATACAAATTGGGGGAAAATGTGACTAATATTAAAATAGTTGAGCCAGATTTGTCAAATAAACCTGAAAACAATTGTGAACCGATGATGATGGTAAAATAAGACATTAGATACGAACAACAGTAAATAAAGTGCTAACGGGGGAAGTGGTAGCAAATCAGTGGTTAAGGTGTTGCATTGCTGATCTAAAGACTAGTTCGATTCCCAGTACTGCCAAGCTGCCACTGCTGGGCCCCTGAGCAAGGCCCTTAACCCTCAACTGCTCAGTTGGATAAAAATAAGTCGCTCTGGATAAGGGAGCCTGCCAAATGCTGTAAATGTAAATAATACTAGAGTTGTATTTTATTAAGAATGTTTTTTACACTCGATAAAATTTACATTAGTTGGTAGACACCATTATCCAGAGCAACAATTTATCTTATTTATTCAGCTAAGCCAATCCAAGCCTTATCCAATACCATACCCACTGAGCTACACTTCGCCCACATAGGATAACCCTGCACTAATAAAAATGTACTGCATCTTGAACTCATAAACTGCAAATCAAAATTTCTTGAAGCTTGAATTTTACACATTTTACCTAAACAGCTTGAAAGGTAGTCAATGTGACCTATAAATGACTAAACGTTAATAAAATATATTTTTACATGCTTTCAAAAATTCCTCTTCAATCATTTTTTAAAAATCATTTTAACATTTTTTAATTCTTTGTTTTTATTGTTGTGATTAATATGATTGTTTTTTATGATTATTTTAATTCTTTCCCAATTTTTTGTAAAGCACTTTGAATTACCATTGTGTGTGAAATGTTATATTATAAATAAACTTGCCTTACCCATGTGATTCTGAAAGAAATTAGTACTATCATAAATATTATGTGCAATAAATAAAACGTAACAATATAAAATAGGTTAAAAAATAATAATTCTGCTTGTTGGCACCTCATAGCATTTGCAGTTTGGTTTGGCCTTCACACTTACATTGTTCAGGGCTCAAGCTGGGTGTAAATCAAGCCCACCGACAGGCGTGTTAACCGAGAAGTACCGCAGTTACAGGGCTTACTGATTGTTAAGTAGTAAAGCAAGAATGGGGCAGTATGTGTGCATGAAAAAATAAAAATCTATATAAGAGCTGGGATTATAAATGTTGTTAAAAATGTGTTTTCTGAGCGACTCCTAGCAAAGAAAGAGTGTAAATCGAGTAACCGTACTCCGCTTCTATAACACGTATCATTAGACATGCACAAGATGTAGGCCACATTCAAAGCTCATGAGGCTTATGTATTTATGCATTTATTAAGCTACAACATTGGTGATAGACACTCTTATCTGGAGCTACTTACAGCCAAGGACAATGCTCTGGGGCCCAGCAGTGGTAGCTTGGCAGTGCTGGGAATCAAACCATGGTCTTCGGATAATCAGTTCAACACCTTAACCACCGAGCTACCACTTCCCATACACGTCCCATACTGCATACTCTTATCCGGTTACAGTTTCACTCGTGCGTGTGTGTTTTTTTTTTTTGTTATGTTTATTTTTTTTACAACTGGTTACAATAAAATACAGACACATTAATGTTCGAACCTCAATTAAACCTAGAAACAAAACCTAGAATGAATTAGTTTTAATATGACAAGCAGGACAGAATAATAGAATAGCATACAAGGCGGATTTGGATGACAAAAATCCCTCATATAAGGAAGGGACATTAATTAGTTGTAGGACTTCATTGAAATCCGCTGTGACTGTCCTTTATGTGACAAATCATTCAAGCAGAACATTTCCGTGGACAGACTCTGGTTCCAACGCAACCCTGACCAGAAAAAAGGGCTTAGTGAAAAAGAATGGATAATATTCAATCATTCTTTCTTAATAAGCGTCCTTGGTTGTGCCAGACCTACCATGCATGTTGCCAGGCACAGGACAGTGGTATTTTCTGCATAATGTTTTCCCCGGATACTCCGGTTTCCTCCCACCTCCAAACACATGCGATTGGGCATAGGTGAATCTGCCACTCTAAATTGTCCATAGGCGTGAATGTCCTGTTCAGGGTCGTGGGGGCGCTGGAATATATCCCAGCTAATTTAGGGAGTGAGGTGGGGTACAATCGGCAGTTAATCGCCGGGCTAACACTTAGAGACAGACAACCATTCACACACACATTCACTCCTATGGACAATTTTATTATTTCATTCATGACCGCAGTACTGTTTATAACAACTTAATTAACATAACGAACGTGTTTTAGTTATACATCACAATTCCACAATTCAAACATTATGTTTAATACAAATGTATACAGAGTCTACGACAAAATATAAGACCATTATTATTTCCCATGTTTTAATGTGGAAGTCCAGTTTTAAGAATGTTTTATGATTTGATATATTATCTTTTTATCTTTCCTAGAGCAAAAAATACTAATTTGTAAACTGATTCGGTGTACACATACATGTGTTTTGGTAGCATATCAGCGGTTGGCATCTGTGTGGAGAACGACAACAGCAGAACAAGCATAAACCCATGGGCGTACGTTGGGCCCCTTTATTGCAGCAGATTTTCTGTCTGCCTCACCTCCTGCTTTTTCAGTAGTTTTATGTCAGATCAGCAAAATGATCGGAGTCATACCTAAATTCCAATTATGGCATAGATGGTATATACAGGGTGTCCCAAATTCTTTTTTACATAATTTCATGGTCTAATAACATAGCCAGTTCTCGCTTAAATGATCTCAAATTCTAACACAATATGTAAAAACTTTAACTAAAGTATATTTAATGATTTATTTATTTATTAGTTCATTTTGAATGAGAACACATTTCATACGAATGGCAAAATCAACCAGCACAATGTTCGCATTTGGCAGGAAGAAACTTTACGTGTGTGAATTCTACAGTTGAGCACATGGTGCGTACATGAAATATTTGTGAAGCTTTGTAAAATTGGTTATAAAATCTAAACCCCCCTTTGAATGTCTTGCTCAAATTTTGATCAATAAATGTGTTACTGTTTGTCATGAACCCTACTTAATTTCATTTCCTTAAGACATATAGTTACTCAGATATTCACGTTTCAAATACTGTCACATTATTTGGGACACCCTGTATATAATTCTTATTTATTTATTTATTTATTTATTTGAACTTTTAATGAATCCATATTACTATTATAAAACAGCTTCACTCTAAATTCTCAGTGACTAAATTCAGGACAATTGACTTTCGCTTAGAATATTCCTGATTTAAAAAAAAGAGGTGCCCAGTTTAACTATTGCTTAAAAATGAATCCTTTTCCAACTGGAAATGTTGGAGAAATATTAAACTTGCACCAAACAAACGCAGAGTCTATGATTCGATAGAACACTAAATACACACCAAAATGAAAACAAAAAGGCTCGTGTCCTGAGCCGTGACGTTTGTTTTCCGTCAATCTGTTCCAATAGAGACGGGTTAAACGATTTTCTTTAAAGAACATACAATTTATACAGGAAACGTAAATAATAATCGGACGAAAACGTGATCAGGATTACTAACCTGTGTAACCACACACACACACACACACACACACACTGTAAGCGTACATTTCACTTCACACTATCTGTTTTGCATAGTTTATAGTTGTTGCGGCTTTACCGCCGCCGCCGCCGTCGTCATCGCGGTCCCCCGCCGAGCTGTGTAATGGTACAGTCCAGCGAGTGTTTTTTTTTTTTTTTTTTTATGTTTTTTTTTCTACGCGGCTGTTGGGGCGCGGAGCAGGATTCTGTTCTCGATAACACTCTTCTATGTATCTAAAGCGCTGACATGAAAATCCGAAAAGAGCACAGACTACATCACGGAGATGAAAAGCGTAAAAGTTTCCGGATACACAACACCGCGACCCGGCGTCTAAAACCGCAACATTTTACACACTGGATGTGATTTTTAAACCTCGGGAAAAGAATTCGGCTGTTAAACTTTTTTTTTTTTTTTTACTCGAACCCGAAAACGAGTGCATGGACTTGGATGGTGGACTTGGACTCAGCAGAGGAATCCGAGCGGGTGAATGTGAATTAGAGCACCGTACGAACAGCTCCCAAAGCTCGTTTCTATTTGCATGTAGCTTTTGGCGTTTGTCTGTAACCACGTGAGACAAACGCGCGCCGAAACGAAGTGGATGCAATGAAACAAAGTGTGCAGGAGAACATCAAGTAAACAGCAAAAAAACCAAAAGTGTCGATTTGAAACTTGTCCGTATGTGTGCACGCGCTAGCTTCAGTGCACTGCTACTTTTGTTGGCGCGCGTGTACAGGCGGGTAGAAATGCGTGCGCTGCGTTTGCTGTTACAGAAGGAGAAGCAGGCCAACCGGCGCGTGTCCACTCCGTGTGTGGTGCTTTTTCTTACATGCTTTAGCATGGCTGCATCTCTGGAATGCCCTCACAAGTGTGTGTGTACTGGAACAACATTGGAGTGCAACCGCCAGAACTTCACATCCGTCCCACAGCCAATCCCATCCAACACAACGATCCTTATCCTCACTGGTAACAGAATACCCTGTTTAACCAAGGAGTCGTTCCCTGTACTCATGGAATACTTGGCTGAACTTTACCTAAGAGAAAACCAAATAGAGCAAGTGGACCCTGGGGTGTTTGAGAATTTTCCGAAGCTCCGTTTGCTTGACCTAAGCGACAACAGAATCTTGAATTTCAGCCCTGATGCTTTTCCTGAGAACAATACGCTCCAGGTGTTAAACCTGAGCCGGTCACTGTATAATTTCTCATATGCCGACGTTGTTCACGACCTATTAAAGCGTGCCGTTCCTAAACTTTCCCATCTCAGCTTGGCGAACAACGACCTTGTCATTCTTCCAGACGACATGTTCGCTAACTTGTCTGATCTCGCCACGTTGGACCTGAGGAACAATTCGTTAGTTTCAATTAAAGACGTGACTTTCCGAAACCAAGCGCTTGTTAGTTTGGATCTGCGGAACAACACGCTGAAAGAGCTGAATAATGACACCATAAAGGAGTTCAACCAGATTCCTGGGCTTCAGCTGTACCTGCTGGGAAACCAGTGGGTTTGCGATTGCAACATGGAGGACATGGCGACGTGGTTGCAGAGCTCCGATACGGTTGTGGACAAGCAGAACTTGAGTTGCGTTCAGCCTGAACATTTGAGAAGCAACCCGCTCTTGCACTTGAGGCATTCGGAGCTGCAGTGTATTGGATCTGGAAACATGGAGGTTACCCTTGAGACCTCGTATGTGTTTCTGGGGATGGTGTTGGCCCTCATTGGGGTCATATTCCTGCTAGTTCTATACCTGAACAGAAAAGGCATCAAGAAATGGATGTATAATATCCGTGATGCATGCAGGGACCACATGGAGGGCTACCATTACAGGTATGAGATCAACTCGGATCCACGCCTGGGCAACCTCAGTCTTAATTCGGATGTGTAAGGAGCTGTGGCTGTGGTGCTTGGCCGGAGATGGGGAGTGTGTGTGTGTGTGTGTGTGTGTGCGTGTGTGTGTGGGGTGGTGTTTCGCACAATTTCTCAGTGACTCGACTCTACGTTTGCATAGTTTTTACAAGCTTATACCGTAATTTGCAGTTTGCCATGTCAGCTAGATTAAACAGTGTATGCCGCGGTACCTTCCGCATGCTACGTCATGCCGTGTCTTATTCAGATGTTGTTCAATCCTTGCATGAATCAAAATCTCATAATGATACATAAATGCTTGTTTCTTCTAAAATAGATCCACATATAATATTTTAGGACAAGGTTAAGTATGATACAAGCCTCTCTCTCTCTAATGAATGCGTATTATCTTGCTCGCAAAATGCCCGACATGAAGCGTTATATTATACATGTCTGAAATCTCATTAATGCTTGACTTTTTGCATGTGTTTATGTAATGTAATTTCTAAGCGGTTATAAAGTCATTATACTCAGATTTAATTATATTATTACAACTGTCCATTTTTGTATCCATGAAAAATGTTCCATGTTCTTCTCTTATGATTATGTTCTGCTGAATAAAAAAAAAAAAGGTCTTGTATTGATCCCTCATTTTCCCTCTGGTGCTTTGAACTCCAGAGAGGATTCCAAAGCTCCTGCAACCGGAACAGGGATTAGGCATATTCTCACGCACGAACACGTATGTGTGTGTGTGTGTGTGTGTGTGTGTGTGTGTGTGTGTATACACATGCATAATATATAATGTGTGTGTGTGTGTGAAGGTATGTGTGTGTGTACATGCATAATATATAATGTGTGTATGCATATATACACACACACACGTTTGTGTGTCTATATATACACATACACAAATATATATATATATATAACATACACACACACACACACATATATATATATAAAATCTTTTAACATCAATCCTACTATGCGCTATATAATAAATGTATAGCATTTTATTTAGAATTTGTTCCTTCTCTGTATAATAGTAGTGTAATAGGGTTTAGATTAAGGGATGTTATTCATCTACATAGTTTCTCATTTTATAAAACATGCTGCCAAAGTCACATCAGTTTGTTAGCGGAGCTGCTATCCTCCACGGAGAACTAAAAATAAATTTAACAGCCAGCGTTTACTGGCATTTCATTTATAATCAGCATATATATTGTAAAACCTTTTTGTTTCGGCGTAAACAGTCTTTGAGTGTTCACTGAAAAGGAAGCAGGAAATTTTCATCTTATTTACACCTTTTTTGTTTAAACCCTTGAAGCGGATGTATCAGTAATGCACAGCTCATATTTCAGCCACTATCCCGATACACAATGAAATGTTATAAACACGCACGGCTATTTTTAAATCCTCACTGTGGTAAAGCTTACAGATAAAGTAGACATTGTTTCTCGATAGTTATTCCCAAACTCTTTTATATATGTTTATATATTCCTGATCGTCTGTAAAAAGAGAAATTGTGTATGAAGATCCTGTAATAATTACAGGATTAATTAATCAATCAAATGAATTAATCCTGTAATAATGAACTACACTAATGTAGCATCTGGGCTACATGTCAGAACAGTGTAACAAGTGAACCGTTAGGATTTAAATACAATGTCACCGCTTTTGCTGTGATCAAGCAGGAAACTGGTGGGATGTGGTATAGCTCAGTGGTTAAAGTGTTAAACTGAAGACCGGGGTTTGATTCCCAGCACTGCCAAGCTACCACTGATGGGCCCCTGAGTAAGGCCCTTAACCCTCAACTGGTCGGTTGTAAGTCACACTGGATAAGAGCATCTGCTGAAAGTTAAACGGTGGGTTCTTATTTATTTGTATAAACAATTGATTTCTAGCTTATTTTGTATACACATGTTCATTTCATGAAGTCTTTAGGTAAAGTAAATGCGTCCCGTTAATTCGTCTTATAAATGTAAAGACGTAACGATAATGATGACCACTTAAACACTTTAGAGTAGGTTTAAGGTAAACGTGTTGTCACATAAGGGACCGAACATATTCATCATTTGTTAGCATAAAGCTAAAGTAGGGCGAAGGCGCGCACATTGTAGTCCTAAATTATTCCTACTTCACTCTCTTTAGTTGCACTGAAAGCTTTATGTGATGTATTTAAACCAAAGATAACAATTCATTCTTTGTCGGCGCTTAGTGATGATTAATACTTGATGACTCGTCCGTTGTCTGCTGGATTGTTTGGACGTTGTAGATTAGCGCCACATGTCGAGTTGAACGCTAATGACCGACCCGTACTTTTAGCATTACTTTGGTGTAAAGATTTTTTTGACTAACTATTCATGCTGTGAGTCAGACTTCTTTATTGCATGTTTTGTGTTCTGACTGGTTGCCAGGCGTTTCTTATACGTCCCGTAAAGCTTGTGAACCTGCAGGGGGGTAGCACAGTCTGCCCAAAATGGCTGACATTCATGGCTTATGGAAATAAATTTTAAAGCCTGTCCCTGGAGCTGTATGCACTAACAAACTAGCAAATAAGGTCATCTGTATAAGCTGGCAGCAGAACCTTCAGCTTATTCCTTGAAGGATGTCCTAAAGCTTGTTAAAGCTTGACTATTAGTTGTGTCTTAAAAATATGCTGATGTTATTATGTTTGCATGTATGGGTATTTTATTCCGTGGATTTGATGTCCAACGACTCACATTTTATTTCTGATTTTATTCAAGTCCCCTGTACAAATGTCAAAAACTCAGCTCATGTAGTGTGTTTGGATTGTTTGACTCGCTAAACTGGAAAAAAGCCTGTTTTCTGAGTCGAGATTGGGGTTATATTATACCCCGGCTCGTTGCGCAGAGCATAACAGAGAGCTTTATGACCCCTCGAGGATGGATCGCTACTTCCCCAGAGAAAGGAACCTGGGCTTCCCTCTCTAAGGGCTGTACAGGTAACTCGCTGTCTTCTGTTTCTACCGCAACCATTTAGACCCTGCTGCACTCGCTGCTGTGCGGCAGGAGACTCACAGCATACTTTTATTAACAAGTTGGAACAGCATAACTCGGCCATGCCTGCCTGAGCAGGTGTAATTAGAGGGTGAACAATAAAGCATTGTGTGAGAGAGTTTGCATGGCTGTGGAACACACTAGAGACCTTATAGTCTCCATATAATGCCTATTAAATTCCAAATGGACTAAATAATCTTTAAAACATGCAGTTAGTTTATATATATGTGTGTATATATATATATATATATATGTGTGTGTGTGTGTGTGTATATAGATAGATAGATAGATAGATAGATAGATAGATAGATAGATAGATAGATAGATAGATA
>JAOUQX010000036.1:9925355-9937415 GCA_028566295.1 Liobagrus marginatus
ATGCATCTGTCCATACATCCGCCCGTACGTTTGTCTATCCATCCGTCCATCAATCCGGCCATCTGTCCATCCATCTATCAGTCTTTCCATCCAGCCACCTATCCATTCATCCATCAGTCTGCCCAATCATCAGTCTGTCCACACATCCATCCATTTGTGCATCTATCCATCCGTCTGTCCATCCATCCGTCCGTCCACACATCCGTCGATCAATCCATCTGTGCAGCCATCTATCAGTCACTCCATCCATCCACCTATACGTCTGTCCATCCATCCACCTATCAGTCTTCACATTCATCAGTCTGCCCATCCATCCATCAATCCATTTGTCCATCCATCTATCCGGCCAGCCGTGCATCCATCTATCAGTCGGTCCCTCCGTCCATCTGTCTATCCCTCCATCCATCCATCCATCCATCCATCCATCCATCCATCTATCCATCTTTTATTTATTTTAAGGAATCTTAGCAGACCTGAATCAGATTTTTAATTTCATTCAATTTTATTCACCTTCTCGGGTTTGATTAGGTACCGTTCATAAGCAAGGACGTTTATCTGACAGAACTTTTATACATTTTAGTTGAACATCTCTGCTTCTTTCTTACCAGCCTCACCAATATGTGTTTGTTAGACGCCCCGTTCCGATTTAGTCCCTTTAATATTATAATAACCTACACACTCTTCTGGAATGGCTTTCTGCAGGATTTTGTAACAGGTCTGTGGGATTTGCTCATTCAACCACAAGAGCATTAGTGAGCTCAGACATTGATGTCTGTGGTGCAGTTAGTGTTCCAGTTTATCCCAAAGGTGCTTGACTTGTTCTTCTACACCCACCTTGGTAAACAATGCCTTCATGAACACGTGAAGAACTATGAAATCATTCGATCATATAAATGGCCATATACGCATACAAAATCTCACAATACCAAACTCCTAATTTAACAACCGAGGTCGTTAATTCAGCTTTTAGGTGCATCTGACTGAGTTAATCAGGTAAATTTGTTTAGATAACTCAAATAACCCTTTATTGTAATAAAAATATTTGACTAGATGGTTGGATATACACTATATGGACCAAAAGTTTGTGAACACCTTATCAGTACAGCCATATTTATGTCTTTCCCAAACTGCTGCAACAAATTGTTGTAAACATCTCTATATGCTGTCGATTTTTTTTTTACTGGAACTAAAATTCCCCAAACACTGTTCCAGCATGACAATGCACCTGTGCACAAAGCCCCTGAGCTCCATGAAGACATTATTATGGTTGGAGTGGAAGAACTTGCACAGTGAAAGATCCTGCACAGAATCCCTGACTCCGACACAACCCCACTGAACTCCTTTTGGATGAACTGGAAATATAACTTGACCTCCTGAATTAACAATTCACTAACAATATTGTGTTTGAATGAGCATATCCCCAAATCCCCACTCTACCCTAGTCTAGTGGAAAGCATTTCCAGATGTTTGGGGGTTAATAAGAGTGAGTGAGACTACATCTGGAATAGGAAAAAAAACATAATGAAATGTTTTAATACGTTTGTCAAAGTATTAAGGTAAACTGTATACGAAAAGGTTTGTCATTACGCTTTCCAATCTGATTAGTCAGGAAATAGTACAGCTCCAGAGTAAATCCAGACACAAGCACACACACACACTCACAGACCAGTGAGCATAATAAACTGTTGTATTAATGCACCAAATAAATGAAAATGGCTGCAGCCTTTGTTCCATGCATAGGATACACCATTCTGTGTGGGAAAGAGTAATTGCCCCGAGGCATCGCATAAGTTGAGAGGAACACAAAGGAAATACCTGGATACAGTAAGTATTTATCCGCCAACATTGCTGTATTTTGCCTTTGGCTGCAACGTCCTTAAATGGCCCCACCTGCATAACCGGGCTGAGCATACAGTCTGATCATTCCCAGACAACTGTACAGTCAAGAAACTGAAACTTCTATCTGAGGGATAAGCATAAGTAATTTTGAGCTTGGATTAAAGCGACAATACAGTTAAAACAATTCAAATTGTATTTATCACATACACGCATACAAGTGAAATGTTTTTATTCCGCATATCCCAGAATACAATTTTGAACGCTGGGGTCAGAGCGCAGGGTCAGACAGAACATGTGGCGACCCTGGAGAAAGTGAGGTTAAGGGCCTTGGTCAAGGACCAAATGATGGTAGCTTGTCTGGTGTGAGGCTTGAACCCCGACCCTATGATCACTAACCCAGAGAGCCTTACCATTGAGCCACCACCACCCAATTAAAGAGGAAAACATGGTTAGGTTAGAAAACGACTTATAGGTTAATCCTGTATCTATCACCGTTGTGCAGCTTGGCAATGACACTCATGATGCCGATACCGGCGTATTAAAAACTCTTTTTCCTACATGTTAAAGGCACTGGAGGACATATTTAGTTCCGTCACATATCGATATCACTCTTTAAGTTGCGTGTTCTAAATGTATTTATATGTATTTATATCGTCTGTGGAAGTTGTACGACACAAAACACTTCGTCCAATCAAAACGTCCGGTCCGAACATTACGATAGGACGTCCTACCTGCATGTTAACATACAGTATGTATTAGCGTAACTCTGTGCACCCTGTTAGCGCAGACGGCTACATCATCAGCGCTATGTTCCCGTTATAAACGTTCTGTGTGTAATAACGTGTTTATAAAGTATTTTACGTTGGTTATTGTAATATTACGGCTTTGTACTGTAATATTTACTCAGCGCTGTATTACATGAGATAATCTCTCTCTCTCTCTCATCTTGTCGTTTGAGCCTCTGCTCTGCGTTTGTATGTTTTGGAGGAGGCGTGGAATTGGAAAGGGATTACGCAAGGAGGGCGGGGCTTTGGCTTTCAATGCTAGCTTGCTATTGTTAGCATCTCAGAAATCTACTATCGTACCTTTCCGCTTGCTCTCAATTTTCTTCTTCATTCACACAAGCATCAGATCTCCGTTTGTATGAAGTTTTTAAATGAAGAGAATGACAGCCTAATGTAGGTTTAAAAGAATTTGTCTTGAAAAGAAAACAATGGTTAACACACTAGTTTTTTTCTCCGACACTTCCTATAAAAAATGCTGAAACAATAAAAAGGTAATATAAAAGCCGCACAAACGGGTATGGAGATTTTATTTGATCAGAAAAGACGTTAGAATATTCCAGCTACAGCTCTTTTTAGAAACTAAAGCTGTATTTTTTTTTTTTTTTTGCTAACACAGATGAGTGATTGCTTCCTTTGTACTTGTAGAAGTGCTACTTTGAAATGTGAAATAGATCGGCGAGACGAGTGAGGAAAAAAATAACGGCCTATTATACTTTCAAACCGCAGGAAAAAAGAAAAGCCACCTAGGAAACGACGCAGGTTGTGCCGTCGTGGCGTTTGAGCGCATTTAACCCCAAAACTAATTCTCCTTTGGCAATGCTCACACATGCTGACAAAAGAAATGTCATTATGCAAGTGTTGGAAAAGAAAAGTCTTCCCACCTGTCAGAAGATTTGCATATAATGTTCTGTAATTGCAGCGAGTGTGAACCGGGTCAAGAAGGCATACCGTGTTGGTAGTCTAACTGCTTGTCAGAGAACCCCCCTTTCCTTATTAATAAAACTTTTGGCACCCTGTTAAAGAGAAGCATACTTTCTCCATATTAGGGAAACGAGGTCGTTTAATTGCTCTGATGAAGCGGTGTGTAAAAGGACCCCTGTGCTTGCACAAAAGGTTGCGTGTTGAGCTGTGACACGACATGTGTGGCACAATGGCAGAGTGGTTATCACTTCTACCTCACAGCAAGAAGGTTGCTGTGCATGGGTTCGATTCCCACCCAGGGTGTTTCTGTGTGGAGTTTGCATCTTCTCCGAGGGTTTTCCCTGGGTACTCAGGTTTCCTCCCGTCTCCAAACAGATGTGATTGTACATAGGTGAATGTGCTACTCTAAATTGTCCATGTGAGTATGTGTGAATGATTGTCTGTCTCTAAGTGTTAGTCCAAGCTGCCACTGCTGGGCCCCTGAGCAAGGCCCTTAACTCTCACTGTGATAAATAAGATAAATGTAAGTCACTCTGGATAAGAGCATCTGCTAAATGGCAAATATGTAAATAGGTGGTGGATAGATGACGATGTGAGGCTCAGCTTGAAATCATGTGGACGGTGTATACCTTCCTAACCTGTCTGATTGCAAACCCCATTTAAAATTGGTAGCAACAGCTGCACCAGACCGGAAAACCGAACCGAAAGGGAACGATTTTAGAATAATTCAAAAACGTTTATGTACTACCTTAATGCTGTACTGCCAATATTGGGGATATTTTCCCCCTTCTTTTAATTTACCTCAAGTACAATGTAAAATTTTTACATATCACAGGATTTCCTTTCCAGCGTTTAGCAGACTCCTTTATCCAGGGCAGAATACACACATTTATCCATATGAGCAGGTAAGGGTTAAAGGCCTTGCTCAGGGGCCCATCATTGGCAGCTTGGTGGCTCTGGAAATTGAACCCACGATCTTCTGATCAGCAGTGCAAGACCTTAACCCACAGCAGTCTAGATAAGTTGTCAAAGCAGGAATGTTTTTCTTGAATACACAACATCAACAGTTAAGAACCGGAACCTGAAGCTGTTGAAGCCTTACACAGGACATCCCTATGCTGATGTTGTATTTTGCATATAAATAAGTGAAGAAATGTGCATGGCAATTTGACTTCTAAATTAAAAAACTTGCATGTGTATTTTCTTTCATTTACATTAACAGCATTTGGCAGACAACTTTATCCAGAGTGACAAACAAGTGCTTGGAAGTCTCTACCACTAAATAGATTCATTTTGGGTCGCTAGATTGAGAACAAAGTGGAACCTAAACCCAAAAGTATTGGGGTTTGGGCAAAAAGAAAAAATGGGCAACAAGACTTTGATGGGAAATACATTGTGTGGAGTAGGACTGATATCATATATTATATTTTTGTGGCTAAAAAAAATTCACGTTATAGAAACGTTGGGGGGAAAAGTTACAAGTTAAAAAAATGTTTACTTTGTATATTTGGTTTTTCTTTTTTACCCACGAAAGCTGAGGAGAGTGATACAAAACAGGGCACATGCAGCTTGTGTTCTCAGTAGGGATGCACCGATATCGGTTTTTGAGAATCGAGTACTACTACCAGAATTTCTTTTTCATGTTATTCACTGATAGCAATGCCTTTTATTTTAGTTATTTATTTTTTAGGTGATGCGGTAATTTTACAAGCACAACAAATTGAGACTAAGAAATACAGGACAGCAATAACCTCCAAATGGGTAGGGAAAATTCATTAGCTAGCGCTTATCCTCTATCCCAGCTAACTTAGTGTGTGAGTTAGGGCGGGGTACACCCTGTACAATCAGCAGTTAATCACAGCACTAACACTTAGACAATAACCAATAAACAATAAGAATGAGTGAAATTCTGAAATGTGTGAAGGTTATCACAATGAGCAGTCTGAGGCGACAATGGCAAGGAAAAACTCCCTAATGTAATGTTAGGAAGAAGCCTTAAGAGGAATCAGACTCAAGGGGAAACAGTCCTCATGTGGGGGACAGCAGAATGTGTAGTTACAGGTTATGTGCAGTTTAAATATAAACATGAACATAGGTTCAGTCTTGACCAGTCCTTGTACACCCGTCCATCAGTCTATATAAATACAGTATATAAGTTACTAATTTATGAACTGATGTCATTTAAGGTAAACCAGGAGGGATGAAATGCTATCCAAGTCTGAGATAAGCAATAGGGCTGAACAGTTAATCGCATTTGCAAAAAATATCGCAATATGACAAAACGCAATTTCTTTAAACGCAACTTCACTCAGAGGAAGTAATAAGTTGTCACGCAGCTCTGTACTTTGACTTGTTAACTTTTACAATGGCATTTATTAAAGTAGCAAAATAAAAATGTCAATCATAGCAATTCATGCTTCAGCTACTTTCATCATAACGTAGGCATGGCCTACAGGAAATCATTTTAAAGTTTGTTTAATAATAATAATTTGTTGGTTGTCTTTGTTGAATAATACAGAAGCTTAAAATATAATCGGAATATCTTTAAGAAAATATCGCAATTAGATTATTTTTCAAAATCGTTCAACTCTAGTAATAAAACAGGTGGTATTTATTTAGAAGTATAAAAAGAGAACCATAAAATGGTGTATGTTTTGTATTTGCTGTTAAGCCACTGTGTTTGTGCGTTAGTATCATTTCATTGTCAGGCATTAAGAGACTCTACTTGGTATAAGCGGGAAATGTTCATGTAGCCAGATTATTATTCTTTATTAATCCCCCAGGGGGAAATTGGGTAAAGTTTCTCAAATCCCACCTTATTAGGAAGCTAGGATCAAGAGCGTGGGGCGCCCCTGGACCAAGTAAAGTTAAAAGAATACATATTTTGAATAACATTAACTTTTATTAAACAGTGAAGTAACAAAGTATAAAAATCTTAAAGCAACTGTTTATTAAATTATAGTTTCATAAACACAATGTTGACAGTCTGCATATTAAACAGTTCTGTACATTCTGACCTGATTGTACTTTCATCTTC
The DNA here is from genome assembly GCA_028566295.1 of Liobagrus marginatus. NCBI lineage: Eukaryota > Metazoa > Chordata > Actinopteri > Siluriformes > Amblycipitidae > Liobagrus > Liobagrus marginatus. Next base: position 9,931,938 of record JAOUQX010000036.1, read on the forward strand.
TCAAATACGCCACCTAGAAAAAAAGAAAAACACAAACAAAAGTCTTAGAATACTGTGCACCATTTTTCATAAACAGTTCAGAATATCGCATTGTAAAAATATCTTTATCATATGTGATCATTTCATGTTGATTTATGCTTTAGAAATTGGGTTAGCAAGAAACTGATCTGGCAAGGTTAGAGAGTGTGATGAGCTCCTACATAAAAAGACTGAGCTAGTTTAATGCAACTCTAAACACAAGGAATATGCCGGAAACGTCCAAGTGCACCCGAAAGTGATGAGTGCCAAGCAGGGTCTGCTCGCTGTGATGGATGAGGGGTTATGTTGAACTCAAGGAGCAGTCCCTGGGCACATTACTCAAGAGCCATCATTCTTTACGAAGATAATAATCCATGCACATAATGCATTACATCCATTATAAACACTCAAAGAGAGAACTTGGATTATTACAGTAAGTGCTTCCAAGTTTGCAGAGGATTTGGTATTTAATATACCAAAGTGCTAGCTCAGTGGTTAAGGTGTTGGGCTACTGATTGGAAGATCCTTGGTTCGATTCCCAGCACCACCAAACTGTTGGATCCCTGAGCGAGGCCCTTAATCCTCAACTGCTCAATAGATAAATGTAGCTGGATTAGGGAGTCTGCTGTAAATACAGTAGTTGTGAAAAGGTTTATGTTAAAAAATATAATATTGGGGATGTGGTGACAATAATTTGCAAGTTAGCATCATTGGGGCCTTGAGCAGTGCACTTAACCCAACTTGCTCCAGGGGCGCAACATGCTCTGGTGGACCCTGCGCGCTGACCCCAGCGTGCTAATAAGATGGGATATGCAAAACTACCCAATTTCCCACGCGGGGATTAACAAAGTATGAAAAAAAGAGAGTAAACGTTTTCAAATACTGGCCAACAATGACCTTTGGCAGGGCTGGATTATCCAAAGGGAATTACGGGCACGGGCCCAGGGTTCCATGGGCACTTGGGGTCCAAGCGGAGAGAAGAACAAAAACGCAAATAGCGTGATTGTTGGCACTCACTATTTTCTCAGCTCCACCCACCCAATTTGCAGCTGGGAAAAGTGGGTAAAGTGTACAGTTTACAAATCTGTTTTCTGACAGACGCGGGTTAGAATCCACCTTTTGCCGAGCTTGCTGTTCTCATTTATATTCAATAAAATTAATACAAATGTACAAAAAGTGCAAATAAAGTGCTTTTTTGGGTAGGTTGGGGCAACCCAATTCACTCGATGGAGCATTTTTACAATGCAATCACAATGCAAGACATTGTGCCGATGCAGCGCTCTAAAGTCTTAATCCGGGCCTGCCTTTTCATACCAGAGTGTTCTAGTTTCTGTGCAGAGCCGCCTGAGGTGAGATAAGAGTCTTAGATCAGCAAAAGCGGTCATTCTTCATGTCCTTTTGATCGTTGTGCCCTGGCGTTTGATTATCCGAAAATCTCAAACTTGGCAGGGTGACTGAAGACCAATATATCTCTTGATAAAAGAACAGCGGGGGGGGGAGAAAGAACAAAGGGATGCTTGCTGAAGCTGAGAAACAATTAATTTCAAACCGGAAGCTACATCAGCCGACCTTAGCCTACTAATAATAATGCGCTAACATGCTACCGAACTCCATCCATCAAGTCGAGCGGTTACCTTCCTTTCAGCTTCACATTTTCCGCTTGCAGTTTTGCAATTCAAGTGTTGATAAATGAGAAGTTCCATTCTTTATTCATAGTGGCAGAAATGCTAGTCACTGCTATAAATACTTTTTAGCCCATTAGCCGAGGACGTCTCGGACAGCAGAATGCATGGAGTGTTGATGATAGAGAATATGCATTTCAAAGACAGCTCAAGTTCTTCACCGCGAACCCATTTTTCACTCCGTTATATTTAAACACGCGTGCATGTGCTCAAGCAGACAGACAGCTGAGGTTTCTCACATTCACAGTGGAATGTGCAGTGGTGCCTCCAGACAGAGCGCTCAACTCGATCTCCTGTAACTCAATCTGAACTCAATCATCTGATTACTGTGGCCCTTGAACCAACGGCATCAGCGCCAGAACACTCTGTTAAAGTGTGGAAACTCTCAACTCCTCGAGTGCTCTGTACATTGGCATCTCCAGCTGGTTATTCACTCTGGCCATCGGAAAAAGTTTTTGCCATTCTCTCGTGTGGCCTTGAGTCTTATTCGTGAAGCCTGCTGCTGGAATAAAAGAACCTGCTGCGCGAATAAAAACGTCGCTACTCGTTTCAGCCAACGCGCGTACATTTTAACGGCCGTGACAGCTTCGCGGCAGGCAGCGCTAAAATTACTGCATGATGGGACAGAGAGGATGTGCATTTCTGCACCAGAGTTACACAGGACGTAAAAGTGGTGTGCTGTATAATGATAGTAGATGTACTCAAATTAAATGTTAACTAATTAGGAGGTTTCAGCTCCTGCAGCGCTGGAAAGTCTTTAACTGCATAATTTAAAGGCAGGGTTAGGAGATTTCAGAGAGAGTTTGTTCCAAAACAGTTTTTATTTTGCTAGTTTAAAATCTCTTCGCATCTCGATAGCACTTTACGTTAAGTGTTCTAAATGTTTTTATATCGTCTGTGGAAGGCGTACGACACAAAAAATGTCTGGTGCGAACATTACGATAGGCCGCTCTACCTGCCTGTGAACATACAGTATGTATGTACAGTAATACACCCCTGAATTACACGAGATAATCTCACTCTCTCTCTTCTTGTCGCTTGAGCCTCTGCTCTGCCTGAGCGCGCTCATGTGTTTAGGAGGAGGCGTGGCTTTGGAAAGGGATTATATATATGCAGGGAGGCCGGGCCTTCGGCTTTCAAAGCTAGCTTGCTATTGTTAGCCTCTACAAAATCTCCTACCGTACACCTAAGGGGCTTCCCGTTTCTGTAAAATCTTTGCAAGCTACATTTATACATGGTTCGTTTATTAATTCTATCCACTGCTGCTTCAAACTGAATAGGAAAAAATAGTGGAGAAACATTTGAGAACCTTTGTTTGGTTTCTATAAATTAAATCTTCTATAAAATCAATCTTTTATGATTTTATAAAATGACAATGTTCACATTTCTCACTGGAGATAACCGGCATGCTTTCAACAGCTATCTAAGATTAGGATTGTCAGATACTGGGAGCATCATACTGTACACGTAACAAAAATAAGGATCCATGATTTATTTACAATACGACAAATGTAGAGCTATAATCTATATAATTGTTATAACAACAATGCAAAAAATGTGCCATTATAAGTAAATAAGTGGCATACAGAGTTGGGAAGTAGAAGTCTGCAGAGTTATAGTTGCTGATCCCGAGCTCCCAGTGTTCCTGGCTATCTCGATCCTTCCTGATCCGTGCCCATGCCCTTCCTCTGGTTGGAGGTAATCACTGCTGCTGCTGATGGACAGGTGTGCATGGATGGGCAGTGACTGTGCTGGGCTCGGATTCTCAATCACTGAACACCAACTTTGCAATGAACATTTTAGTACTAAACCTGTAATCAACTTGGAGCTCTGCTGATTTATGGACAGCTCAGCATCTACTGGCTATAAACCTGTTTAGACTGAACACATGTATATATTTAGACTGCAGATCACCTGGAACCACACATTCTGCTGTCCCCTACATGAGGATGGGTTTCCCCTCGAGTCTGGTTGCTCTCAAGGTTTCGTCTTAGCATCACATTAGGGAGTTTTTCCTTGCCACCGTCGCCCCAAGCTTGGTCATTGGGATACGTTTCACACAGTCCAGAATTTTACTCAATCATCTCATTCTTAATCTTCTGTAAAGCTGCTTTAGGACAATGTATATTGTTTAAAGTGTTTAAGAAATAAAATTTTACTGAATTGGAATGTGAAATGCGCAGCACTACATCCATGTACACAGCTGCGACATGAGCAATGTTATTTACATGCCATTCCCCAGAGCACCTTTGTGCAAAGCATTATCCACTAGAGGGCAGACCAGAGTGGATGCACTCTTTAAAACCTGGCATGTTTCCATGTTGAGCTGATAGTTTTAGGACTATTCTGGGATAGTGATGGATGAAAGAGCTGTGCTTAGTCAATCAGCGGCTAGGCGATACCAATTAACTTTGTTCCCCCAATTCCACCCTTATCTAAGATGGTATCTCCCAGCTTCTGATGACTGAACACACCTGATCCAGGTAATCAGCAGTGGGTAGTGCAGGGATAAGTTGGAAAACAAGCAGGACAAAAGAACTCAAGGAATACTATAATAGTTGCCAATCACTGTTCTGGGATACATATTCATCACTGTGGGACACGTTTTTTTTGCCAGTTCCCACAGTTGTAATTTATTACATCACAAATTAAACAGAATGCTCTTACACATGAAAGTGCTACTTGAATAGCTCCAGCTGGTTACCGTATTTTAGGCGGGCTTCATTCATGATTAATTTGAACTTAATCAAACACTGATGCAAAAAAACGATATTTTAAAAATGAGGGTGAACATGTACCGCTAAATACGCAGCACATTAGGTTTAACGCTGGCTAAAAGTGACCTAGTGATGTTTTGAGAGAATATATGTGGCAGAAGTGTAATTCAGACCTTGTAGCAGTTCATTGAGCGCAGCGAGGAGGGCAGTGTTTTGGTAAAGGAGTTCAGGAGCTGCAGTACCTCCTCACATGTGGTCCGAGGGAGGATCAGAGGATGAACACTGATATCCTTTTCCCACGCATCAACAGTTCTAGAGAGACAGAGACAGAGTGAGAGAGAAAGAGAGAGAGCATCAGACATAAATGACACTCTTCAGTTTGAAATATGACAATTTTAATTATGTCACGATAATCTGCTAGAGAGGAGGGGAAGCGCAGAACGAGAACGTGGCAGAGAGCGAGCGAGTAGCATAGAGACTGATGTCCTGTCACGTTACTGCAATGATCTATCCAGGACATTTCACTGACATTTCGCCATCTGTGCTGCAGACATGTGCTCTTGAAGCAAAGCGCAGCAGTCCAGAAATCAACGCAACAGCAGAAGAGTGAATTGCAGCCAGACATGTAATAATGCCATGCAGTGCTGATACTTTGAGATAGAACTAATATTGTTAAGTAGAAGTTGCAAGCATATAAGCAAAAATATCCCTCCGAGTCTGCTTTCATGTATGTATGTGTTCAATTTATACCAATCAGCATAACATTATAAGCACCTATCTAAAATTATGGTGGTCCCCCTTTTGCTGCCAAAACAGTCTGGACCGGTCAAAGCATGGACTTATACCAATATGTTAACAGCAGATCCTTTAAGTCCTGTAAATGGTGTGTTGGGGCTCCTTCACTCCCCACGTACATCAATGGTCCTAACATATCCCATCCGCTAACAGTAACATATCCCACCCGCTTACAATAATGTTAAGTTTAAAGTTAAGTTTATTGGTCACATGCACATCATACAGTACAACATACAGTGAAATTCTTTTGCTTCCGCATATCCCAG
>JAOUQX010000036.1:9963132-9974224 GCA_028566295.1 Liobagrus marginatus
AGGTAGTCGTCAAAGCATTTCACTGTATGTTGTACCACGTATAATGTACATGTGACCAATAAACTTTGAACTTTGATAATTAATGCTATATTAATTAATTAATGATAAATAATTTATATAGTTGGCACTGGGGGAAGTGGTAGCTCAGTGGCTAAGGTGTTGGACCGCTGATACAAAGACTGGGGTTTGATTCCCAGCACCACCAAGCTACCACTGCTGGGCCCCTGAGAAAGGCCCTTAACTCTTAACTGCATGGTTCTAATTCGATCTGGATAAGAGCGTCTGCTAAATGCTGTAAATGTAAATGTACTGCTTACTAGAAGCCAAAACATTGTCGATGAACTCCTTTTGGGTGATTCGACCGTCCTGATCTCGATCGATGCCGCGGAAAACATCTAAGGTCCGAGACTTCAGGTGACTTATCCATTGCATGTACCTCTTGCGCCAGATGCTGAAGTCAAAGTTAGCAAACTCTTCCAACTGTAAAAGTGATTCACACGGTAAACCCTTAAACCTCCAGCCTGTAATTCCATCATTCATCTCTTTGCAACTGTTATCAAATATTTAATCACTACGACAAAAGGCAAACTAGTACGCAATTATTAGAGTAACGACTGAAAGTCTGGACCTGGTTAGTCCATTAAGTTAGGAGTTTATACGTCCAGTTTAACTAGAACTTGATGTAGTTTGACTGTAAAACAGTAACATATTTACAGTAATGACCTCTTTAAGCCTCTGGAGGTGCTCTTCAAGTCTGTTCTGTCTGCTGTGGGCTTTAACCCACAGTTTCTGCCACTGACTGACCAGTTGACACAACTGGGGTGTGTGAGGTTCCAGCCTCTCCAGGGGCAATGATACTGGGGTCTGAGATTTGGGGGTGCCTTTCCTTTCTGTACACAGAAATAAAGTAAATCATATTATTTTTTTCCACTGCTGAAACAATATGCATTAGCTGGTTAACACTTACTTATTGGTGTCTTGTGGCTGGGAGACGCCTGCTGTCGAGATCTCAACTTAAGTTTGCAGGATTTGGTAGCGTGTCCTACTTCTGCTACTTTACTCTTTAATTCATCCATAAAAACCTACAACAGATACAATAAATTGATAAAGGTTTTGGGACACACACATCACACGTTTGTCGTGAAAGTGAGTAAGAAGGTGTAAGCAGTCGTACGGCATGCTGGGTGATAAACTCTGCTATCAGCTCAATGCCATCAGGAAAGAGTTCCTGGTTTCTGAGGGTCAGTGATTCTTCTGCAGAGGAGATCCAGTCCAGGAGCTGCTGCACTTCCTTTCTCTCAGCCTCCAGAGCTGAAAGCGCAGCTTGGATTCGGTCACCTTGCTGCTGCGCCCAAGTCTGGACCTGAGTCATAACACAAATACACACAGACACACACGTACACTTGTTTTGCTATCTTAGTGAGGACATTCCATAGGCGTGCTGTTTTTTAATAGTGTACAAACTGTACATTCTATCTCTCTACCATACTCCTACACCTAAACATCACACACACACACATCCCTACCCTACCCTTACTCCTAAACCTACACATCTCACACACACACGCCTCACACACACACGTCTCACACACACACGTCTCACACACACACGTCTCACACACACGTCATTCTGCATTTATATAACTTGTAATAAAGCATTGTTTGTATGTTTTTAAATCTATTTTACTTATGGGGACTTATGAAACATCCCCTTAAAACATGCTTATGCCATAATACCAGTGTTATACACGTCCTCACTAATTCATGAACAGTTCACGCACGCACGCACGCACGCACGCACACACTCTGCTAGGAACCTGGTTGTTTCGATGTAAATGTATTCACTCACCTCTTCATAGCGGGTTCTAGTGACACTGATCCAAGATTTAATAGTAATAACAGAGTCCGGATGACAGGAAGACAGAATCTCTGCACCTAAGGTTTGTATGCACTCCAACGCCACCTGATGTCTAATGAAAGAACTCATTGTTTCCTGTTCACACAAAGAATGAAATGAATGGTTTATGTACCATAGAGGGAAATATTTTTAGTACAACATTTTTAAGACCCTCGTACCTTGTGCTGTTTAAAAAATGTTATTAGATCTGCTTCTTCTTCAGGCAGTATACCATATTTCAAAACCCTCTCAATATCAGCAAGTTGCTCAAGGCACGAGTGAACCATTTTGTCAAACTCCTCCGCCTATGAGTAAAGCATATGTACAGGATGTTATTAGAAGTTATGGAGTATATCTTTAATAGATTACATCTACAAATATTCTCAAAATTTAAATAGAATGTTATATAATCTACGATATCATTATTTTAGCACCACAGTGCTGCTGAATTTCGCATTTCTGCTAAAGGTGTGAATTATTGGTTTTATAATAACCTTTCAATCACCTTGTGAAGCAATTACCAATCATATTATTACCTTAATCATCTTTGTCAATAATGACATGTTAGGGGGTCTGATGTATAATCTGATGTCATTTAAAAAAAAGTTTCATAAAAACTGTTGTCTGCCTTGGGAAGATCAATTATACATTATATACACCGATCAGGCATAACATTATGACCACCTTCAAAATAGTGTGTTCCCAATTTTGTGGTGGTCCCCCTTTGCCAAATCAGCTCTGACCGTCAAGGCATGAACTCCTCTAGACCACTGAAAGTGTGCTGTGGTATTTTATCAGGATATAATGTTCACCTGCTGCCTAATATATCCCACCCATTTACAGTAACATATCCCACCCATTTACAGTAACATATCCCACCCGCAAACAGTAACATATCCCACCCATATACAGTAACATATCGCACCCATATACAGTAACATATCACACCCACTTACAGTAACACATCCCACCCACTTACAGTAACACATCCCACCCGTTTACAGTAACACATCCCAACCGCTTACAGTAATATATCCCACCCATATACAGTAATATATCCTACCCACTAACTGTAATATATCCCACCCGCTTACAGTAACACATGCCGCCCGCTAACAGTAACAAATCCCACCCACTGACAGTAAATTATCCCATCTACTATCAGTAATATATCCCACCCACTAAAAGTCATATATCCCACCCAACAGGTGTCGTGATGAAGAGTTAAATACTTCACCTGTCCTAATCACCGGTCATAATCTTATGCTTGATTGGTGTCTAATGCTTTAACCACAGCACATCTTAGTTCCAGCCAAAGATGTGAGGAATACCTGTCGTAGCGCTGCCTCCAGTCTGGTCTGTCGGGACACTGAGAGTTTGCACACAGACTCCCAACGAACCTCCAGCTCCTCCATCTGCTCCTGTAGCCAATGGGCATCAGCAGTGCTTCCACGAGTCAGATCTCTTACGGAACGCTTCAGGTTACGAATACAGCCAGCACGTTTCCCAAGCTCTTTCTGGAAGACCTAAAACGGATTTAAGGTTTTCATTCTACTATGTCCCAAAGTGGTGGCGATTCCTTTGTGCCAGAAAGAAAGGATTATTATAGAGTAACATGTATGGAGAAAGTACCTTGTGCTTGTCAATTAAATTATTAACCATGTCCTTTTCACCACCAACAGGCACATCGTCGGCCACCTGTGGCTCTGCCCTGTACAGCCAGTCATTAAGTGCCTGAAGGGCATCACTGAATCTTCCAGAAAACAGCAATGCCTCCTCCAATTTATGTTGCCTAGGTAACAAAAATATTACAATTATAGCTCCAACTATATGACGATACATATATTTACAATACAATGTGTGAGTATGGCTACAGTGATTAGTAATAATATTTACCTCTCCAGAGACTTTCCACTGATGGTATCCCACGAGTCTCTGAGCTCAGACACCATGTTTTCAATGTGCTGGGTGTCAAAAGGATTTTGTGTTTTTACCAAGAGGCTGCGACCACTTTTTAAGCAGGCCTCGTACATTGGTCTCTTCGAGCGAAACAGTTTATGGAACTCCTGTGACCACACATTACATAATTTCAGCTCAATGGTTGGGCCTCCTACAGCTTTACATTACTTCATATATTTCAAAATTAAATCTTTGGCAGTATTATTGTACAATACAATTTACCACAGCATTTAAGCAGACGCTCTAATCCAAAGCGACTTACTTCCGAGCAGTTGAGGGTTAAAGGCCTTGCTCAGGGGCCAGCAGTGGTAGCTTGCCATGGAATCGAACCCCAGTCTTCGGATCAGTAGTCCAACACCTTAAGCACTGAGCTACCACATCCCCACTAACCACTTGCTTTCTAAGTTCATAAACACTCAGAAAGTATGTCTGAGAAAACGTTACCTTTTGCTCAGTGAGCTGTTGTTTAATCTCGTCATGTGACATAGCGATCTCCTTATGTGTGTCCAGAGTCTGTTCAACTTCACTAGTCCAGTCAATTAGCAGCTGCCAGGACTCATTAAACTGCATAGATGACATCATTAAATCATTAAAATTGGGACAAAACAATATTAACAAATTAAATGAATGTTGACTCATATTTACAGATTCGAATTTCCCAAATCAATACCTCTCAAGCTAACCGCTACGTTACTACACAATTAACACCTCCTTACATTTACAGCATTTTACAGACGCTCTTATACAGAGCGACTTACAACCGAGGAGTTCAGGCTTAAGGGCCTTACTCAGGGGCCAGCAGTGGTAGCACTGCACATACATGCAGTGAAATGTTATTATTACGCATATTCCAGCTTATGAATTTGAAGGCTGGGGTCAGAGGGCAGGGTCAGCCAGAACATGTGGTGCCCCTAAAGCAACTGAGGTTAAGGGCCTTACTCAAGGACCCAATGATGGTAGCTTGCCTGGTGTGAGACTTAAACCCAGACCCTCTGATCACCGACCCAGAGTCTTACCATTGCGTTGAGCCACCACATCCCGCTAAAGTCACAATTTCAAACCGATAGCTCCTGAACTTGTTTCACATGTTTAAAAAAGATCAGGAGGTCAGGAAGTCCTCGTAAGGCAATTTCCGTGCGATAGAAAAAAACATCGCATGCGAGCTTGTATGACAGCAAAAATCACACCGTGTATGCCCGACTTTAATAACAAACAGTCCGAGTCAACGGACTGTATCCGTTCAAAACGAACATTTCGGCCACAAAATGTTAAACGATGAATTCGTGGAGCATACTGTATTAGAAGGATCACTTTACTATAAACTTAAGAACCGTATAGTGTTGGTGTATAAATAAAGTTTACATGTATAGCATTTGTCAGACTCCCTTATCCAGAGCCCCTTACATTTATACCACTGAGTATTTAAGGGTTAAGAGCGTGGCTCAGGTTGTCCTGGATTTCCCTGGACTAACTCACCTGTTTAACTTGTTTCTTAACGTCCTCCAGCATCTTTCCCCTTTCTGCGGTGTGCTGATGGAGCTTCCTGTATCGGTCTTGCACCGTTATCAGCAGATTCTGGACCACATCACAGTCCTCTTTTCGGCTCAGCCCCAACAGCTGTGCAGCTGCGTTCTCCACACAAGTCTTCTTTTCACCATAGGACCGGACCTCACTTACCAGCATCTAATAGATCAAATATGACAAACGATAAATACAACATAAAAATATTCAAATTTGCATCGGGCTGCATTGTAAATACCACAACTAAAACAACAACTAGAACAACAATAACCACAACAACTAGAACAACAATAACTACGACAACTACAACAATAACTACAACAACAATAACTACAACAACAACTAGAACAACAATAACCACAACAACTACGGCAACAATAACCACAACAACTACGGCAACAATAACTACAACAACAGTAACTACAACAACAACTGGAACAACAATAACTACAACTAGAACAACAATGACTACAACAACAACAACAACAATGACTACAACAACTACAAACCTTGTGCTCCTGAAGCTGGGTGCTGATGGTGTCGAGGATAAAGCTGGGAGAAGACCGAGCAGTAATGACCTCTTCACACTTTGCCATTTTGGTCAGCAGATCTTGGACATTGCTGTTGAACTCCTTTGCAAGACCGAGTCCTTCTGTTAACTTAACCTGTGAAGCACAAACGAAAAAGAAATGAAAACACAACACTGACCTCGCGAATTAGAATTGAAATAATCATTGATGGAGACTTTAAAGCACTCTTGTGCGTCGCTCTGGATAACGGCGTGCGCTAAATACTGTAAAGGTAAACGTTATATAATCACATGAATACGGTTGATTTAAACGGCTTTGAGCACCTTGCGGTCTTGCATTTTCGTATACACAGTGTTCCATTTCTGCTCCAGAATGCTTAAACTGTGCTCGGTGCTGGAGCCATGGGCGACATTGCGTTGCTCCAGCATCCTGTGGACAGCGTTATGGAGGTTTGTGTAGCCATGCAGTTTAGAATCCATCTCATTACACAGCTCCTGCAGACATAAACGTGGTGCAGACACAAGCGATTTTACAGGTTAGTTTTAATCGTGAACAATAACAAACAGAACTACAGTCGCTGCATACACAGTCAACGCATTTACCAGATGAGCGCAGAGTCTCTCGCTGGCAGAGTCTGGCATTCCCCATACAGTTTTAGTGGAGGACAACTTCATGTCTGTGTACTCCAGCCATTGCAGAAGATCCTGGATTTCCAGCATTACATCTTGAACCTGTGACAAGCGGTGCTTGAATTTAATTTTATTTAATTTTATTTCATTTGTGAAGTGCTTTTAATGATATACATTACCTCAAAGCAGCTTTACACAAAATATATCATTTCAAATTAAAGAGGCAGAGCAATTAACACTCCTGCTTCACTGTAAGAAGGTCATGGGTTCGATTCCCGTACAGGGTATTACTGTGTAGAGTTTGTATGTTCTCCACGTGCTTGCGCAGGTTTTCCCTGGGTATTCCGGTTTCCTCCGGAATTATTTTTATAATTTTTATAATTTAGAAAATACTATTATTTTGTGACTTAGGGTTAGCTGCGTTAATGAACCTGATTTCCCCCTGGAGATTAATAAAGTATTTCTGATTCTGATTATATTTCTCCGATACTAATTACGATTAGAATGTTGGGTAGGTCCAGTCACAATCGGTCATTACTGGGACTAACCAATGAAATCAACCCTTAGTCCTATTGAAGTAGGTGTGACACTTCTTTTGGTGCTCTACCCACATGACTGAGGTTGTTCTCGAGCTCCAGTTGCCTGCGTTCTGTCTCGGAGCGCACAAACTCCCAGCACTCGTTCAGTTCCTCCAGGCGATGCTGCAGTCCCTGAGGGCTCTCTCCTCTTGTGCCCTCCAAAAGGACCCTGCCTGCCTGGTTCAGAGACTCCACAGAGAGTAGATGGGACACCACATCGTTACGGAGCACCTGCACATATACAAAGTCAGGATAGCTGTACGTATGTACGTGTTTACAACCTTCTTACAGTTTACTTATCTTTATTGCCGATACAGTCTATGCTCTGATCGGCGCCATATTTTATGCATCTGTGCTGTGTAACGTCTCAAAGCAGCTTTACAAAAAATACAAAATTTAAATACAAAAAATTTAAATTTTAACCTCTAATGTATAATCATTCCCAATGTTCATGCTTGCGGTAACGGTAGCAAGGACAAAGTCCCTTAGATAAGGGAAGGCTCAGACAACAGTATAAAATTATTTTAAAAAGTCAGTTCATGTACGATATATATATATATATATATATATAATGTATATGCAATATCATGTAAGTCTTTCATTAACGATTAGGTTCTTTAGTAAAGGATCAGTATATAAAGTGTATATACCTTGTGCTTGGCCAGCTCTATCTCACAGGTCTGTAGGTCAATGCTGATTGGCTGAGATCCCTGCAGCAGTTCAGCAGTGTGGGAGAGCCAGGCGTGTAGCTCATCAAAATTGTTCTGGAACTGACCCAATCCCAGCAGTGCACACTCCAGCTGGTGCTGCACAGCCAAGCAGACATCAGTACCATTATAAAAATATCACATTAGAATTAAGCTGTTTATTGGACAAATTTAATCAGTGTAGAAAGGCTTATATATGTGTACGATATGTCGTACTTGTCGGCTGACAGTTTCTGACTCCAGGGCATTCCAGCGCTGACGGAAATCACTCAACGGCGAGGCAGCCCCAGGCCGAACAGAGCCCGGAGAGAGACGTCCCACAAATCGATGGTTCAAACTCTCAATCTCAATCTTTTTCTGGTATAATTCCCGCTTGAACTCCTGAAGGGAGTGATAAAACAACCAGGGTCTTGCTAAGAGGTAAAAAGAAGAAGCACTCAAGAATTTTTTTTGAAGTTTAAGAATTACTCGGTATACGGTCTCCTGAGCAATAAAGCTCACCTTCTGACCACACAGCTGCTCTTTGACAGATTCCAGATCGGATCCCACCAAGAACTCTTCAGTGGATTTCAGCTCTGCTGACTTAAGCCACTCAAAGAGCCCCTACAGGCAGAACATAAAAGGTGTTCGTGTTCTGCAGCACTTTTGAATTGTTTTAGGTGGTGTGTATATGTTTGGTTTGTGTTCTATACATTTTTTCATTTTATTTACACATGCAGAATAGTGCCTAGATGTAGGTTTAGATGAATGTTAAATGAATGTTAGATGAATGTTAAATGTCCCTGCCTGCCGCCACCCCCCCAATTACCGTGGTCTAGTACCGCCACTGCTAACAGCTAAATTTGATAAATTTTATATTAAACATACAGTACATTTATGTTGGAAAAGGAGAGCAAAAAATTGTTTCCATCAGAAATATTTCCCACCATATTAACTTAAACCTTAATAAAATACAGATAAATACTAAAAATGAATGCAACAGAGATTCCAAATGAATTTGAAGGGAAATTTTATAAAGTCCTAAAATATTTTTTTTTATTAAGCACATACCTGCAGTGTATCCTGATAATTCAGCGCCAACTGAAGAGAGTCTTCTAATTTATTGTAGCGCTCAGTCCAGATCTTGTTTAGATTGTTCCATGTGCAGAAGAGCTAAAACAGGTGATTTAGCACAAAGCTAAAATTAGCATTAGCGATATGTAAAATAAGAGGAATTTGGGTCTAAATTACATATGTAAACTAGGGGAAGCGGTAGCTCTGAACGGATTGCTGAATGGAATATTGTCGATTCGATTTCCAGCACTGCCAAGCTGCCACTGCTGCGCCCCTGTGCAAGGCCCTTAACCTTTAACTGCTTAGTTAGATAATAAAGATAAAATGAAAGTCACTTTAGATAAATGTAAAATACAGACCTCGTCTAAACTTTTCGTGACTTCTGGCTTGTCTGTGTCTCCACATGAAGACATGAGCTCCATCCCCAAAACCCCAAGTGTGTCCAATTCTCCCTGTAGTCCGTCTACGTCCTCTCTCAGTGCCTGTGAATGAAGCACCGGAATTGGATAGAAAGTGCACAGCTAGTACACATACAGTGCTAATGGTAGAAGCTAAGGTGGGAAATATTTTTTAAAAACTTTTAACATCGTAGCGATGTTGCGAGACAAAATGATTTCCTTCTCTCCGTACGACGGGTTAAGGGATTTCACATTCGTATGCTCCACTCTATCAAATTCCTGATGAAGCCTTTCCATTTACAAATATAATCTAAATCGTACCTGCATTGTGATCAGGCTTTCCTGGATGATCTTGGAGTCTGTTCTGTTCGAGTTGATGTCTAGCAGAGTTTGTTGGGCGTCATTCAGCCCAATCGTCATGTTGCTTACATCGTTCCAGAACCGTGAAGCCAAATCAAGCAGGTGCAGGAGCCACGTCTCTCTCTCCTGGCACTGTGCATGAGTTTCCTCCCACTGACTCGTCAGGCTGCTCACCTTCTCCTGGATGGCTGTAGAGGAAGTCGAATTTCATTTGCTTTTGCTGTTATGATTCCAAAACACATTTACAGTTACATTTACAGCAGTGATCCCAAACCTTTTTTGCGCCACAGACCGGTTTAATGTTAGACAATATTTTCACGGACTGGCCTTTTAGGTGTGGCAGATAAATACAACAAAATAAAATGATACGGCCAACATAAAAACTGGTATCTTTTACGATGCGCAACGAAACATTCCAAATATTTTATTTATTGTTCATTTTGTTAGCTTGGGGGTTTCAATTCAGCGGTAATGTATTATGTGTTACCGGTTAAACGGATGTAGGTAAGACATGTGACCGAGGCAAAGCATCTTGACATGCTTCAAGAGTGAGTCCCACACAGAAGTGGTGGAGAGAATCCAAAAATTTTCCATCATAAAACATCGTTCATAATCAGAAAATAAATAAAACATGCCTGAGGGAGCGTGAGACAGACCTACTGTGTGTCCTGAGGGAGCGTGAGACAGAACTACCTTGTGTCCTGAGGGAGCGTGAGACAGACCTACCATGTGTCCTGAGGGAGCGTGAGACAGACCTACCATGTGTCCTGAGGGACGGGTGCCATAACTTTGGCTGTATACTCTAAGTCTGACATACTGTATATAAAATAAATCTTCTTTATATTTATAAAAACTCAATTACTACAGTTTATAGTTCAAATTTTAATACAATTAATGAAAAACCGGTTACCCGTGTCCATGGAGCTACCGCCTGCTGCTTGTGCGTTAGTCAGCAGCGCATCAGCTTGCGTCCTCACACTGTTCAGGCTTAGCTCCAGCTTTGAGAGCTCGGCCAGAGTGTTCTTGTTGTCGTTCAGCTGCTCCTGAATACGTGGTGAGAGGCTCTGCAGAATCCCTGTGGCCTGCATGTGGTTGTGTAAACGCTCCAGGCTTTCCCCTACCAGAATCATCCTCTCATTCAGCTGTGGGACAGAGAGGCAGACATTGGGTGGTAAGATTCAGCAGATACAGCCGAAAACAAATAAATGACATTCCAGCGTTACCTGTATGCTGCCAATACACATTTCAGGCACAGCGGTCTTTTTCTTGTCTAATGGACAAGAACAGTGATGTGGTAAGTAACTGTGATAAGTGAGGGGTAGTGGTAGTGCAGTAATTAAGATGTTGAACTGCTGATCAAAGACCGGGGTTTGATTCCCAGAACCACCAAGGTACCACTGCTGGGCCCCTTATCGTGGCCCTTAGCCCTCAACTGCTTGTATGCAAGTCATTCTGGATAA
>JAOUQX010000036.1:9977198-9989477 GCA_028566295.1 Liobagrus marginatus
CTCACTCACTCACTCACTCACTCACTCACTCACTCACTCACTCACTCACTCACTCACTCACTCACTCACTCACATACCTAATATTGTGGCGGTCCCCTTTTACTGCCAAAACAGTTCTGACTCGTCGACACATGGACTCCACTAGAACCCTGAAGGTGTGTATGTGGTATCTGAAGGTGTGTATGTGGTATCTGGTACCAAGATGTTAGCAGAAGATCCTTTAAGTTCTCTAAGTTGTGAGTTGGGGCTCCTTCACTCCTCACGTACATCAATGATCCTAACGTATCACACACGCTAACGGTAACGTATCCCACACGCTAACGGCAACGTATCCCACACGCTTACAGTAACATATCCCACCCGCTTACAGTAACATATCCCACCCGCTTACAGTAACATATCCCACCCATGTTCAGTAACATATTTCATACACCTACAGAAACATATTCCCCGACTAACAGTAACATATCCCACCCACTTACAGTAACACATCCCACCCACTAACAGTAATCACCCATCAGTGATCATAATGTTATATTTGATTGGTGTATATTGATAATGTTTCTATTTAATCACCTTGGCCTGATCAGTGGCTTCCTGTAAATGAAGCATCGCTCTCTCTGTAGAACGGAGTTCGGCTAAATCCTGCTCCTTGGATAAGAGCCACTGATGCAGACTGTCTATTCTCTCCTGAAAGAGCTGAGCCTGAGGCAAAATCAGCTCCAATCTCTGTCTCCTGTTAACACAAGACAAACCTTTGCTCTTAAAGCATTACAAACACTTACTGAGAAGACACAAAGCGCTTTGAGGACATCATGCTGACCGGCTATTTGAGCCTAAAAGCAGAGCTTCCCACTTCACTTTCAGTTGAGGAAGTTGGAGCTTGACTTTATCCCTGTCTTCCTCCTGAATCACTTCAGCTAAACGTGGTCCCTCCTGCACCATAGTTTCCATATTAGACCTCCTGTCCTCTAGTAGACGTTGCAGAAGCTGTTAGACAGAAAAGATACACAATATTTCAAAACACATTTAAATCTATTTAGATTTACTTATTTGTGGCATTTGCAGCATTATGGCAGACTCCCTCATCCAGGGCAACTTACATACATCTCATTTCTACAACAAAGCAGCTGATGGTTAAGGGACTTGCTTAAGGGCCCAAGGGTAGCAGTAGTGGAATTTAAAAAATTACATTTCATTGGCTCTTTACTGTACTCTGCACAACAGAATTGAATCGAACATAAATGAATCGAATCAAATCTAATTGAATTGAATCAAGTCTAATTGAATCGAATCGTTCATTCCCACACCCTCAGTACAACACTCTACATGTTGCTAGGTTTGTAATTGTGTCCTTTTATAGCAGGAGTATGTGTAGCTAGCTTATTTATCAAGGGTGTGTATATGTAACCAACGACAAATCTCACTTTAAAAAAATAAGAACATCTTTAAAAACAACCTTTAAAAATATATCTTGCTGGTCTTCCAAAGTAAGAACTTTATGTTTAAGAGAGCGTGAAAAAGGATGCAGACTGGAATGTTCATTTAGTCAAACTAGACCTCGCTCTGTCTTTGTGTCCATGGAGTCAAAAGGTTTGTCTCGTGTATCAAGGCTTCATTGTGGTTATCCAGGCATGTTTCACCTTACTCACTACATTAACAAAAGACAGCTATTTCAGGCTGAAAGTAAATAACGCCCCTTTAGGACCTGGTAGACAAAAGCCTTCAAGAACTGCAGTACAGTTTTATAATAGAAAGCGCTGTAAAGGAATTTCAAGGTTGATTTCACATTTACATAATCATTTACGTTTACATAACCATTTACATTAACGTAACCATTTACGTTTACATAACCATTTACATTTACACTTACATAACTATTTACATTTAAATAATCATTTACATTTACAAAACCATTTACATAATCATTTACATTTACATAACTATTACATTTACATAATCATTTACATTTATATAATCATTTACATTTACATATCCATTTACATTTACATGGCTATTATCATCGACATAACCATCTACATTTGCATAAATATTTTAATTTACATAACTATTTACATTTACATAATCATTTACATTTACATATCCAAATGCATTTACATAATCTTTTACATTTACATACCCATCTACATTTACATAACTATTTACATTTACATACCCATCTACATTTACATAATCATTTACATTTACATAACCATTTACATTTACATAACCATTTACGTTTACATAACCATTTACGTTTACATAACCATTTACGTTTACATAACCATTTACATAATAATTTACATTTACATAATCATTTACATTTACATACCCATATAAACATTCACATAACTAGTATAATTACATAACAATTTACTTTTTCATAACCATCTACATTTACATAACCATCTACATTTACATAATCATCTACATTTACATAACTATTTACATTTACATAACCATTTACATTTATATATCCATCTACATAACCATTTACATTTCCATAACCATCTACATTTGCATAAATATTTAAATTTAAATAACTATTTACATTTACATAATCATTTACATTTACATACCCAAATACATTTACATAATTTAACATTTACATAATCATTTTGAATGATTTTCAAAAACTTTGAAACTTGAAACTGAAACTTTGATCATTTACGTTTACATAATCATTTACGTTTACATAACCATTTACATAACTGATTACATTTACATAATCATTTACATTTACATAACCATCTACATTTACATACCCATATACACATTCACATAACTATTACATTTACATAACCATTTACCAAGGCCCTTAATCCTACTTAAATGTATAATGAAGATAAATGTAAGTCGGTCTGGATAAGGTCTGCTAAACGGCAGAAATGTAAATGCAAATGTAAATGTGGGGTAGTGGTAACTTAGTGGTTAAGGTATTTGACTGCTGATCTCAAGATTGTGGGTTCAATTCCCAGCACCACCAAGTTACTACTGCTGGGCCTCTGAGCAAGGCCCTTAATCCTCAACTGCTCTGTTAAATAAGATAAATGTAAGTTGCTCTGGATAAGGGCATCTGCTAAATGTTGTAAATGTTATTAAGGAGGGGGTTACAGACGTACCTTCTGTTCTTGTAGCTGAGCTTTCAGTACTTTAAATTCAGACGAGGGAGGTTTTTGATTTGCCATCAGCTCTTCAATTTCACAAACCCATGTTAATAACGACTGCAGATTTTGTGTAACCATTTCAGGATCCCCAAATCCATCTGTCAGTGCTAAAGTACTCCGGGTACTCTGGAATAAAGAGCAGATCATAAACCCACATGTTAAAGGACAAGATATAACACAGCTGCTAGTTATATTCCCTTGTAAAACAATGTGACAAACGTATAAACAGCACCATTTATCCAGCCAATCCGATTGACTTCCCAACATGACTTTTCATTACGTTACAACCGTGAGAAAACATATTGGTTCTTTATTTGATATATACAGTATTTAAATCATTTTATTTTAATGATGAAATAAGATTAAGAAAATCTAACCTGTATGAAACATTTAAGTGTTAACTTGTAGTGCATGAGGTCGCTTCAACCCTCAAGTTGAAATGTTCGATGCAATCGGTGGCTTTATATAGCTAGCATCATTCATAAAAATATTACTTTAAGATTTTAATGTATGGTCAGAATTTAGTTTCTTGCTTCAAAATAAAACCTGTGGTACTGAGAAATCCTAATAAACAAACAAACAAATTCAGAACAACCTCTGCTAATTGTTCAGCCGCTCCTGTGAGGACCCTAACCGTCCTGGTAATAATAGGATCTCCGCCTTTCTGTCCTGCTGGATATTCGGTCACCTCCACAATTTCTGTCACAATTGTCTCGGTCACTTCAGTGACTTCAGTAACTTCTCGAGAGTTTAAAGTTTTCCAAGACCACGGGCTTCCAGAGTCCCGTCGCTGCATGGTGCCTCTTGTCTCTGATGTTCCACATTGTCCCAGAGGTGATCTCCTGTACTCAGGAACATTGGTTCTTCTGGGTAGGGACCCATTGTACAGTGTTTTGGCTGGGGAAGGTGTGTTTCTCCAAGCATTATCCAAAGTGCTGGTGGTTGTGACAGTAAGAGCAGGTGAGCTTCTGTTTTTCTCAGGAGTGGGAACTTGCGGAGAGATCTGGTCCACGTCGTCTATTTTCTTCTCGTCTTTAGGAGGCTCTGGGATGGGCCATTCTCTCTGTCGGTGGTAGCATTCTTTGAGGAAGGATTCGTTTGACCTCACTTGCTTGGACTTCTGACCTAGGCAGCTAGGTCTATTTATGAGGTTACCCATGATCCTTCAGCCTACAGGCAAGCAAGATGTGAGGTGGGAAGGCCCCTGGGCCATGCATGCAGGAGTCACTTCAGCTACCTAAAATAAAAGGGTGCTCAGCATGAGTGCATTTACATATTTTGTATTTTGAACTTTCATCCCAAACACTTTCTGCTTCTCCAACATAAACTCTTTGGAAATAAATCGAATACAAGCTGCACACCACAAGACTCGATTATACCCATGACAAATTTCATGAAGGGGAAGCCATCTACAAACAAGTCAGAATAAATGTTATATAAAACAAATGAGCGCAAACCAAAACTCACAAATAAAGTCAATAAACATACACAACCCGTTCAGGGTGTTTCTGTGTGGAGTTTGCATGTTCTCTGCGTGCTTGCACGGGTTTTCTCCATGTACTCCGGTTTCCTCCCGCCTCCAAACACGCGATTGTACATAGGTGAATGTGTTACTCTAAATTGTACATAGGAGTGAATGTGTGTGTGAACAGTTTTCTCTCTAAGTGTTAGTCCTGTGATTAACTGCTGATTGTACAGGATGTACCCCGCCATAACTCACACACTAAGTTAACTGTGATAGACTACAGCGCCCCCTAGACCTTGAACAGGATAAACACTAGATAATGGATGGATGGATAGAATACACACAATTAATTACACACTAATAAAATGGCACTGTATTGAATGTTTGGGACATAGAAATTAAAGTGGCAGGCTTTCTATGAGGAAAGATCTTCTTAGGCTTCCCACTGTTTGTTATGGCAGCCAGAATTAGTGTCCCCTGCTAGGCCTGGCCCCAGGACGGCACTGGGAAGCCATTTATCTCCTGATCATATATGACAAGCATAAAAATGCTGCTACATTTCCTTGTCTGAAAAGGTGGGGGTCCTGAATTCTTTTTTGGCAGAGAACATCGGGATGTGTGGGGACTTGAGCCAGAAACAACATGTGGAAGAGGAGTACATATATTCTGATAGGCCTGTGATCACTTACATGTTTATAAGTTTTATGCATTTGATGTTGTTTATTATAGATTTTTCTGTGAGTTTAACACAACCTTCAGCAGTCTAAGTAAATTCTAATACTAACACAATGCCAAAACACCCAATATTGTTAGTATGACCAGTGGAATCTGAAGGAAAGTTAATCCTTTTGTATTGGATATACAGTATACAACATTGTATCTAGTCCACTTGTTGTAAAACTCGCTTAAAACAGATCAAATCAGTGTAAAAAAAAAAAAAAAAGCTTGGTGAGAGCCGTTTGCTAATGCTCATCCAGGTCAGACCCGATCATTCTGGATCAGTCTACATCAATGTAGGGCAGCCGGAGATACATTGAGGGGAGGGGGCAGGACCCATCCAATTAGACATATAGAAGTTATAGTTGACTCGGCACTATATGCATTATAAACTTTTATATAATAAATTTTAGCAGACATACAATCTATTTTCGTGTTATATAACCGTACAACATTCTGATTGGGTTAAAATTTTCACAAAGCTTTTCTTGCTAACTACTTTTAAAAGATGCTTTAGCAAAACTGGTTCAACATCACCTAGACATATACCAGAATACTGGTCCAATACCCAGAATACTGAATACTTCATTTACAGCATTTGGCAGACGCTCTTATCCAGAGCAACTTACATCTGAGCAGTTCAGAATTAACTCAGGTTCCCCCTTGCTCAGGGGCCCAGCAGTGGTAGCTTAGCAGTGCTGGGAATCGAACCAGTAGTCCAACACCTTAACCACTGAGCTACCACAACCCGACTTTGTGATCATGAATATCTCAGCATGTGAATCTATTAAAGCGAGTATATATAATAATCACATGATCACATAATGACTGACACAGAAACGGGACCAAACAAACTGCAAATTAAAACCATCACATTTCAACCAAAGGTCATGTAAATAAATTCACCTAAAATAAATAACATAAGGTATTAAACCTGTTTAAGGATAAAAACGCACAAAAATGCATCACAGCACAGCCATGATTTCTCATGTCCCAGTCCACCTTCTATTAAGAATGGTCCATTACTTAAGATGCCTTATCTTGGAATTGATTTTTGCAGCATATCACCAGCAGAATCGCAAGAAATCTAATTAACCTAATGATTGTGAATTAATCTCATGGAGAATCTATATCATTTCCTATCAGGCAGTAAATTCCCACATTATTATTCCTCAGTAATATAAACAATATAAATAATGATGCATACGTTAAGTTTCAGACTGACAACCAACTGAAATCTAAGAAGACTGATCTGTTGCTCCATCCACAAAGCTATTCCTGTATAGCCAGAGGCGACCATAACAATACCGAACCTTGGTTTGACCCCAATATGACAAATAAATGTTGGCAGCTGGTATATTAGAAACCACCATGAGCATAACTGCACTTGTAGAATGTGTATCTTTATTTGCATTTGATTATAGTAATACATTTTAATTCTATATTCTAGTCTGGTTGACTGGTAGTAATCAAGATAGTGAAGTCTCTAATTAAAAAGGAAAGCAGTAGGGTCACCCCCACGGGACACATAAAAGCCTGTAACGGTATTGTTCACGATACGATCTCATTAAGACCGACAGTCTACAGATAACGCAAAGTGTGTGTGAATGTAGCAGGGTTCGTATCTATTTTCTGTTCCTATTGGCTACTGTGTCTCTTATAATCATTAGTCATTATTCTTGTATATCCTATACAAATTAAACTGTGACCACAGAGATATAAACATATTTAATGCACCGATACCGATTCCAGTATCGGGCCCAATACCGATACTTTTAAACACAAATTGATAACCTATAATTTTCATTAGTCCTGATGTGTTGTGCTTCGAAAATTGTCCCCCTTGAAAAATAAAAATATAGGTACCGGTATCGGCGAGTGCCAGAGGACAAATATTGTTACTCGATCTTTAAACAGTGGGAACGGTACATCGCTAATAAAAATACTTTTAAATGAAATCTAAATCAAATAAAGTATACTCACAAAAACAGCAATGAGGTCAAGCGCAAAGACATGCATTACAGAAAGAAAACCAATGAAGTCGTACCAAAATCCCCTTCGTTCAAACAAGAGCAGTCCACATAGCATCACACACTGTGCACCTTTGCCTGATGAGGCAGTGTATTAGGGAAGTTTGAATGAGCCCACCCACACCAATCTCAAGGATTGGGTGGTTTGTGACCGTTAAAGCCACCGATTCCTACTCACCCCTGGCCACAGATGACAAACCGCTAACGAAACAATTCCATTGGTCCTTCTGCATTCAAACCAGAGAAGAACAATCCTCAGCATCATTTGAAAGACCTGCTTTTTCACTTGCAGTCTCATACATAGGCATACACCTATTGTGCACTTGTGTACACACTGTCACTCTTTTAAACACACTTTTAAACACAAACAAACACACACACACACTAGGTCATGCTTTTCCGTTGCCCACAGTCACAGGCGAACAATGTTTTTCCTTGGCTTCAGCGTCCCCCTCCCATCGACACTCTCTGTCCTCTTTGTTTCACCTTCTTCCATAGAGAAATTCCATCCTTGTTCAGGCAACTGATGGGATGTGCACCAACCCAATCTTTCTGCTAGTCTCTTTTCCACTTGTCTCAGGTCAGATAAAAAGCATGGCTTCCATTCACAGATCTGGGTAACGCTTGCTCCATAAGCCAGCAGTGTGTTGTGTGAACTCTTGTGCCAGACAGTTGGATAGCGGCGCACTCACTCATCTCCATGGCTCCTTCTTGCCCTCCATTGGTTGGCCCCTCCCCCAGATTCTCGTTCTCCTCCCGAACTCCATGCTGGTCATGGGGGAAAAAAAAAAAAAACGGAGGGAAAGAAGAAAAAAAAAACAACCTCTATAAAGACCCCAGACTGCCCCCAAACATTCACATGTTAAGTGACAGCTGCCTCCCGCGCCTATCTCGCCCGACCGCCCTCTCATTCTCTTTCCCTCTCTCATACAGCAAGTGCAAGCCTGAACAGGATGGGTTACAATAGAAAGGGACCCCCACACTCATCCAGAACCATACACACAACCCCCAACTCTATTCAAATCCTGCATACTACCTACACCAAAGCTACAGAGAAGACTAATTACTGCAAAACATCTCTGATTACTTTTCAAATTACATCCTGTGTGCAAGCTGCTAAACAACAATCGCAACGCTATAGGTTACCTTTTTTATTATTAAAGGGTTTATAAGCACAGCTTGTTTTTTTTATCCGTGTCGAATTTACACTCAGCAAGCATTCGCACGGAACCTTAAAACAGGTGTTTATTTATGCCTCGGCCTAATGATGTATTAAATAAAGCGCTGTTTAAGAAAAGCAGTAAATGTAAATAGATCTTTGTGTTCGCTCTGCGTCCTTTTGGGTGATGGACTATAATCGGTACGCTACAAGGTGTCAGGTCTCACATAAGCCTTTTGCCCTGTGGTTATGGTGAGAGATGGAGAGATCGGAAAGGAGGAGGAGTGAGAAACAGGAAGAGATATAGAGCTGATTGTGGACAGGTGTGTAAACGCAGGTATGATATAACCCTAGAGAGAAAGAGCACAGGTGCGACACACAAACGCTTTCTTTTCGCTCTTACATCTCATTGCACTTGCACTAACCCGAACCCTAATTATTTTAGGTATTGCAAGGGGGCCACCGATTACTATTAAAGGAAATAATAATAATATTGTTAGTATATGTAAATGAGTATTTTTCTTGCACTGGGCCACGGAAGCGTGTGTATTTGGTTGTGAGTTGTAAGAGGTTGGGGACCACCGAACTACAGCACATCTTACACACATGACCCAGGCGGATGGGGATCATAGTTAACTGCAATTTGAAGAGTAATTTAATCCAAAACAGTTAAATCCAAGCAAAAAACTAATAAGCTATTAACAATTAACCTTTAATTAATTTAGCAGATCTTGTGAAGCTGCCAGTAATGTACTGGTGTTATATAACATGAAGGAGTTCCTTTAATAGGTGTGAGCTCACCGTTTACTGTTCTGCTCTCGTGCATTTCCTGTCTTTATTCTCAATTGTAATAGTACCAAAAAAAAAAAAATTCTGTGAGTCTCTTTGAAAACGAAAGGTGACACCTCTGGAGAACAAAACGTTTTTAGCATAGAATGGCAGGACTATGTGAGAGTGATGACATGAGAGAGAACCAATGGGAAGGACCTCCTATACTTTAATCCTGAAGCTCTTATTCAACATTCAATAATATGCCGGGGTTAAACAAAGTGGACCATCAACTTCAACAAAGCCTTACGCAGGAGGACCAAGGTTCCAGCAGAGCGGCTGTGGATAAAATGATGGCAGTAGAAATGAAGATGAAGGTGAACGCGAGATAGAACACATATGTCATCTACACATGAATCTAGCATTGTTATTCCACTGGGAACTGGGTAAGACGAGACTCTCCAACCACTACACTAAGCACTTATGTGATTAAGTTTGACCCATCCCCCATGTGAGAGATTGGAGGATATAAAACAGACAAAAGGAAGTGACAATGAAAAAAATAAGTACAACACTAAGGATTTTCTGGGAAAAAAAATCAATGGCAAACTCTAGTGGGGTCAAATAATTTACCCTTTCAAAGCTTTGACTCAGAAGCAGTGCATGTTTGCAACATTTTTTTATGGCTCTGCTCTGATGCCTTTCAATGGAATTTAGAAGTAAAGATAATATAAATATTCCCACTTAATACTATGTAGGCAAGGTTGGGAAAGTCATGGTGTTAATGGCGCTTGCATTTATTTTAGAATTTTGTTAATTAAATTTACTGAAGTAATATGAATAATAAAAATCATGAAGTAGCCTTTACATTTCCAGAAATTGTTATAAAGGAAAAGCAGGTCATACTTACAAAATAAAGCACTAAATGGATCTGTTAAAGGTAGGGTAGGAGATTTTATAGAGGCTAACAATAGTAACCTATCTTTGGAAGACAAAGACCTGCCATCGCAACGACCTGCATAATTGTTTTCCAAAGCCACGCCTCCTCCATGTTGACAGGCAGGTAGGACGGGTGGTATGGTCTCGCTCTCCTCTTGCCAAAAATTGCAGCCTGTGAGACACCTGATCCTTGATCCTTACACAGTCATCTGCTTAATGAGCTAATTATATTGTTCCCTCTGACAAAGTCTGCCTCTGTCCCCTGTCTAAGGGCACAGCTTTTGCCGGTCAATCCATCTGCACCTCCTACCTGGTAGTACAGAAGTAAAAAAGGGAAAAAATAAGGAAAAGCTTGTTTTAATACATTATATAATGCTACGGGGTTACCGCTGGACAATAATAAAGCTAAAATAAATATATTACAGACCAGAAAATATAATAAGACAGCTATTATATAAAACGATTACTGACTATTAGCTGAAACATTATTATGAAGTGTTTCATCTTTTGTGCCCCATCTTATGTGTCCCATCTTATGTGTCCCAACTCGTGTCTCCCAACTTGTGTGTCTCATCTTATGTCTCCCATCTTATGTGTCTCATCTTGTGTGTCCACCATAAGATATATGAGATCATATGAGATGTATAGCCTCAGCGAGGCAGATAGTAACAGCTAATCTGTGAGATGCCAAATGGGTTCCAGATGAGACCAAATTCGATCAAGACCCCCATGTGTCCAAAGACCTGAAAGCACCAAAGTGGATTAATCCTCCTGACTAGTTCCCCTCCCCCAACATTGAACTCTCGCCTCTGGTTTAAATTCAATAAAACATCAGTGGACCCTCCAGTACACCACAATTAGCACTTGAGCAGACATTGCTCTTTCCATGCGTCTCACGTGAAGCCTGTACTCGGCCAAGTGATAAATGAATATATACAAAAGGATCTCTTTTGAGTCAGGGGTCAAAACTAAAGCACTATTTGACAAACACAGTAATTTATCACTCCTGAGTTCACTTCCCAGAAGAGTGTGCATATGTGTGTGTGTGTGTGTGTGTGAGTGGATGGGGTCTTCCCTGCTGGGATGTCTGAGATACTAGAACTGAGTCACTGAGGGGGAAATGAGCAACTTTGAATGCATTCCGTTCCAGCTATTCACCAGCTATCTGCACAGTCTCTTCTCAGAGAGATCTTTTCTGTCGTGCTAAATTCAATCTGGATCTGTTTGGGCAGGTGTTCAGAATAAGTTGCTGAAAAGACCCCAGTTTTGTGCTGAAATATGCAACGTTTCCCAAGAAGGCAGATAAAAACTTAATCCTGCATCATTTCACAACGTTGTTGTTTGGAGACCTGCTGTGCAGAACAAGATGATCAGAACTCACAAGGACAAGAGAAGACACAAGAGAGTCCTGCTGTCTGATGCTAATGAAGTCTGTGGTTCGTACAAGGCGGAGTCTAGGAGTGACAATAGTCATGTGCTAAACGACTACAGCTAATCAATGCCTTATGTTACCCTTTGACATCGTTGGCTTCCAAACGTTGATTGCGACGTCGTCCTTATTCATGGATGTTACCATGTAAACTGCTGGGGTTTTAAATGCTTCTGTAATGTCATAAGGAGCTTATGGGGGACCCTTGTGCTTCCGACCTCCCTTTTCTAGCCCCTTCTGAGTTGGTTTCAATGTTATGCGCGCAGTACTACTTCAGATGCTGACGTTAGTTTAAAGAGCGCCGTGAAAGGATAAACCGTTCATACACACTATTTATCCAACTATTCAATATCAGCAGGAAGTTCAAAAAGCAAAAGAGAAAAGAGGCCCATGCACCGGGCAGGGCTCAAGAAAAAAAAAAAAGCACGTTTTGAATGTAAACCTGAATAAAACTTTAGAACACATCATTTGGAGATTTTTTTAAATAAACAACCTGTTCCAGAATCATTAGGTATTTATCACCGAGTTAGTAAAGTTAAAGTAAAGTTGAGTTTATTGGTCACATGCACATCATACAGTACAACATACAGTGAAATTCTTTGATT
>JAOUQX010000036.1:9994930-10014701 GCA_028566295.1 Liobagrus marginatus
TACAAATTTGAACGCTGGGGTCAGAGCACAGGGTCAGCTAGAACGAACGGTGCCCCTGGAGCAGGTGAGGTTAAGGGTCTTGCTCAAGGACCCAATGATGGCAGCATGTCAGGAGCGGGGCTCGAACCCCCGATCCTCTGATCACTGACTCAGAGCCTTACCCACTGAGCCACCATCACCCCTGTTGTGAGTTGTGCCACCCTCTCTTTTTATACAGGACAGCAGAGATATGGACACTGGTCATTAACAGCGTAAAAGCAGCAGAGCAAGACAGAGGAAAAACAGATATAAACTAAATGTATAACTGATGAATACGTTATATTCAATTCAATTTTATTTAGATAGTGCTTTTAACAATAGATATTGTCCCAAAGCAGCTTGACAGAAAATAGGACATTAATATTAAAGAATAAACAAAAGAATAAATAAAAATTCTGAAATTGAATGTACCCTAACGAGCGAGCAAGCACGTGGTGACGGTGGAAAGGGATAAACTCCCTAATGAATGTTAGGAAGAATAGAAGAGAGGAACCAGGCTCAAGAGGAAACCCATCCTCATCTGTGGGACAGCGGAGTGTGTGGTTATAGATGACGTCCAGACTACATACAGTAAGTTCATAACCAATAGAGTTCTGACCAGGAGCTTTTGAGTGATTCATAAATAAGCACATTGCTAATTTGATTACAAGTTCAGCACTAAAATGTTCATGACAAAGCGATTGTGCCCTACATCGGATATGCAAAGAATACTCCCCTGAGGCAGCCTATGTAGTACACTAATACAGGACTTCGAATAAAGCCGTTTATTCTTCGTCATTTCTTTTCACTTCTAGTAGCCCTTTATTGCCACCTCCTGTTCGAGAACCGAATTAAATCTTAATTATGGGTCTTGGGGGGTAAATCCTGTATTACTACAACGACAAAAATTGGGCTTGACCCCGATAATTGCTGCTTGCAGCTATATTTATTATTATTATTATTATTATTACGTCCAAGTCAATCCCACTAAATACTAAAGCTTTAATCATTACAGATCAGATATCCGATTCATTACAGATTACATAGATGGATCAAAAGCTTCTCTCTCTAAGATCCGATTTTACTCTTCCTACTCATCCTACTATCTGAATCTAATGTGCTTAGGGTCTAATCTAATGTGCTTTCTATGTGCTCTTTCATGTGTGAAGAGGCCTCCAGTACCACACTGCCCCTACACTCCCCTTCTACTTCCAGCACAATAGACCATGCCTGGTTGTGGCTTTTGGCTCCGAGGAAATGCACCTCACTCTCTGTTTCACTGGTGCCAGACTTCTGAGGTTGTAATGTCATATACTGGTGTGCACACACACACACACACGCACTCCAGAGCCTATTCTACATAGAAAAGATCAAGCTCTGTAACAAGCCACAAGACCCTAATCACCTCACCATCATTTTATTTCTTTGTTTCTATGTGACTTTCTTTTCTCTCCACAAAACAAAGACTCTGTGGGCATTAATTATGCGTATATTTTTGATAACGTTTCTTAATATTGCTATGAAAGAAAATGGCGCTAAAATGTAACATTTTTGCGGCTCCTTTAGAGTTCGATTTTTTTGTTTGACTATTATTTTTTATATTTTTTAAGATATAATTGGAGCTTAAGGACAACTGGTGTTTTGCCTTAAATTAAAGGTACGGTAGGTTATTTCAGAGACACTAACAATAGCAAGCTAGCTTTGAAAGCCAAAGTCACGCCCTCCCTGCATAATCCTTTTCCAAAACTACGCCTCATCCAAAGCACATGAACGTGCTCAGGCAGAGCAGAGGCTATAGCATGGGTACGCTAATACATACTGTATGTGAACAGGCAGGTAGGACGTCCTATCGTAATGTTCGGACCAGACGTTTTGATTGTGCGAAGTGTTTTGGGTCGTACGCCGTCCACAGACGATATAAATACATATAAATACATTTAGAACACGCAAC
Source organism: Liobagrus marginatus (assembly GCA_028566295.1). Classification (NCBI taxonomy): domain Eukaryota; kingdom Metazoa; phylum Chordata; class Actinopteri; order Siluriformes; family Amblycipitidae; genus Liobagrus; species Liobagrus marginatus. The sequence goes on from JAOUQX010000036.1 coordinate 9,996,900, forward strand.
TTACTCACTTGAACAAAAATGTTTTGGAACAAAATCTCCTACCATGCCTTTAAAGAAACAATTTAAAGGTACACTGTAGAATTTGCGCCTCTCCAGACAAATACACACAGGTTCTAAATGCATGAATGCGATTTCTCTGTAGTCTTTTGTTCAATGTGAAGTAAACATATACAGCTTAATTATGAAGCTACTGAACATGCTGGTGCTGGTGGAACTCACTGCCGGATCCACAGAAGGCAGTCTCATCTCCATGTTTTTCAGCCAGTGGCGCAGTGCCTGAATCTGCCCTCGAAACTCATTCTGCCACTGCCTCCACTCCTCCGTGTCCGTCCTGGGAAGTGCCACGAGACATGCAGAGGACACTCTGTATATACTGCGTCTTTTTGTACTTCAGTGTCCTGACATTACATACATGCTACATTTAAATAGCGCCAAAGCTGGACATGCAACTGAATTCGATATACATGTACAGAACTGGACAATGCTGATAAAACACAAAGCTAAACAATAATTAAGAAATAATAATAATAATAATAATAATAATAATTAAAAAAACACCAATCATGCAATATTCCTCAACATAAAAACAGTGTTTTAAAGTTCATCCATAAAATTATTTTTTTCATACATGATTTGGTTACATGCTTGAGTGAAATCACAGCGAGCATAGCTTAGCACTAAAGGTTATTTCCATTGACTGTATGTGAGTGGGCATTATGGCATTGTTCACATCAATTGAGCAGTTTAAAGGCTTGTTTTTTTTTTAAATGACAGACTTTTGAGTAGATTGCACAGATTTCTGTCTGGTCCTGAGGCCGGCGGTGGATTGGTGGACTTTATTTATAAAAGATTGATGGCTAAAAATAGATGATATTATAAGATCATGTAGTTATAGTATGATAGTGGTAGCTCAGTGGTTAAGGTGTTGGACTGCTGATCCAGACTAATCGCTAAGCTACCACTGCTGGGCCCCTGAGCAAGGCCCCGAACTCCTTAACTCTCAACTGCTCAGATGTAAGATGCTCTGGATAAGAGCGTGTGCTAAATGCTGTAAATGTAAAACAAATTATAATGAAATGTACAGTAGCTAGTGTTTACTGCGATGGCATCAATTTGCTCACAAACATTTTCTTGTAATTTTTGAGCTAGCTTAGACATCGAGAAACTGACTATAAAGAAGTTCCTCACTGGGGGTCTGCTGCAATATTTTAAGGCGAAACAAAGCATGTGGTTGCTATGGCGCTGTAAAGAATGTTAAGTACCTATGTGTTGGAAAGTGCATGCATATTTACGAGGTTCTGCCATCATGCCCCAAATTTGGGGGACATAAGCAAAACTGGATGAGTAAAAAAACAACACTTTTATTGAAAAATTATAGTAGTGGGTTTTTTTTTACTGTAAGCAGCCACTAGATGGCAACAGAAGAATTTTAGGTTCACATTTGACTTCCTGTTATGCATCCAAAGAAACAGTCACTGAGTCATGTTTTTTAGTAGCCAATAATAATGATACGTAATTTTCAGCCACAAGTCTCATAACTCAAGGTTAAACTGGTCATAGCATCATAGATTGAAAATTCATATTCACATTATCGGATTGATTATCTATATTGTGATCATTCTTGGGGCTATTTTGATGCATCACTCACATACAGTACTACAATTTTTTTTATCTACTGTGTGTTCGCCTTACCCGTAACTTTTGCTTCCTGCATCCTAAAATTGGACACAAACATATATTTACACACAAAATCAAATACATACATACAAACCCAAAGTGATTTATTATGCTAAGTCTACTGTATTGCAGCAGTCTTATTGTGAAATATTTGTATGCTGTTTCCCGCCACAAGGGGGAGCAACTCTGATAATTAGTTTGTAAAAATGTATTGTTTCAGCCTTAGAGAAACTGTTGAATGAAAAACTGGAATAGCTTTCCGGATTCTGAAAGTCACACTAACTGGTTGGGTTCTATATGCCGGCAAACAAAATGAACTGTGATTGGCGGCTTTTTATGTGAGTCAACACACTCTCGTTCAATAAAAATACTACACAAGACTAGTGGGACTCCAACTAACTAGCTTCACCCGGGTCTTGTTAGTCAACGTCTTCCATCACTAATTAGCTCTTTTTTTTTTTTTTATTAACCATCTGAGATTTAAGTCTTCATTGGATTATTTGGACTAAAACTTTTGTAGGTTATTATTTATTAATTTATTTATTATTATTTAAATTTTTTTTTAGCTTTGTGGGTTTGGACTGTGCGTTCTGTCTGATGCGATTGTGCAGATAGTAAAGATTAAGAGGTTTTATCTTTATTAAATATTCTCTGGTCAAGTTTTACCCTGAAACCACCAGAAAATTTGTAATAATTCTTAGAAATTAAATAAAATCCGTTAAGAAATCCACAAAAAGCAAAAAAGTCAAAGATGAAGGTCATTGGCAAAATATTGGACCATTTTGAGACCACGTATGAAGATTTAATGGTTTAAGATTATATTGCAGATCAAATTTATATTTATAAATGATGATTTAGAAGGCATTTACTTATAGAACACGAAAGAAATGAAACGTCAAGCTAAAAACTAATTACACTACTAACTGATGAAGCCTATATTATAATGTATACTGTATCATTAAATAAATGCATATTACAATTTGGTATATAAATCTTAAATTCATCAACCTAAGAGTTGCCTTATAAATTAGACCCACTTTAGTCAAATGAACATGAAGAATAATGAAGTGCACGAGGACAGAGATTGACTTTGGTCTCCGATGTCTTTGGCTATTAAAACTATTTACCGGTAAATGTCACATTAATTATGCTTTCACGTTTAGGATAAATTACTTAAGGATATATTATGAATCATAAATTAGTTTAGGATCAATTACTTACTACAAAAAGTGAATCTGGATACAGTTTATGACGCTTATGTATACATATATTGTGGGGAAAGAACGGTCAACGATTGCGCCTTACAGGTAATGTAATTAATTTGCTATAATTGATAAACAATTATATATAAATAATGTGCTGTACTGCACTTCAACCTTGTTTTGATCAATTAGGAGTAACAGGAGCCTTTTAATTAGGAGCCTAATTAGAGTAGCAATGCATTTTAATTTAGATTTTTTTCAAATTAAGAATAATTTTAAAGTTTTTTTATTATTCATTTGTTTACCTGATCAAAGCTTATATTCCGCAAAGCCATTTTAATAATGCTGTACTTTATTTTAATCCTGTTATATTTCTTAAATTCAGACCCCTCGTTTTATGCTGATGTAGACAAAATACTCTGTATGCAAGAACGGAGTTGTGCCATCATTGTGTCAAAAACAGAATAAAACCAATAAATAAATATCGTTATGTTGATAATCAGTCAAGAACACACAAATAATGGATTGGGATCAGTTCTAAAAAAAAACAATATCAATCGATTGCTAATTCTAACTGTAATAAAATCAAAATACTATACTGTGGCATTATTGAAGTACATGTGGGTAAAATATGAACATTACATATTAAATAAAGAATTATTGTTGAAAAATATATGAAGATATTAAAGATTTCGCTGGACTAATTAAACACTATTCTATTTTCCTAGAAAGACTATAATAATGTCTTTTCCCATTTTATTTTAATTGGAATATGTATAACTTAGAGGGGTCATGAACTGGCTTTGTAAAATTATTTTATACTGTTGTCTGATGTCCATTTATGATGCCCACATGGTTTTTAAATTCTAAATCAATTTAATTACTTTAAGAAAGTATTTGGTTATTTTCTACGATGACCTCATATCAAACACTCAAGTAAAATTTTTTTCTCAATTCACGACCCCTTTAACATTTTAACCAGATTATATTCATGGTTTATATTTAGTCGATATTTTATATGTGGTTTATATTTGCAAAAGCAAAAAATGTAATAAAAGCCTACTGATCAGTCTAGCTTGTCTAATAAAAGATGTAAAAAATAAAAAAAAATAAATAAAAAGATTTCCTAGTATTATTTATCAGCAACAATAGACAATTTGTTTAATTACATAAGCGGACATAATTGCCAAATATCCGATCAATTGTTCTAATAATCGACGATTAATCGGCTATGAAAATAATCGTTTGTATTTACAGACCAGATCATATTTATCCTAATTTCAAATGCAGCCTCCAAATTAAACAACAAACTAAATAAGTACAGACATAAACATGAAATATTTCTATAATCCATTTATTTACATTAGAATATAAGTGTAATTCTAAAAAGCAATGTCAACTCCTACAAGCAAAATATATATTTCTCATGCACAGGTCAGTTTAGATTTAATACAACTATAATAACCTCATAATGACTTTATCATGGAATTCATATACGTCTGCTGTTCATGACAGTGCGTTAGTAAAGTATGCAAAGCAAGTACATTACAGAATATGATTTCAAAATTAAGAAACTGGAAATCATACATGATTATACAGAAGTCAAGTACTTTCATGAAAAACAGTGGATTAGAAGAAACACTGGCTGATGGGAGAAAAAAGTGAAGATCTATGCTAAAAAACCTTGTGTGTATTACTGAACTCAAACCTGGCATAGATATACAGTAGCGCACACTGGACAAAGGGAATGCATATTAAATGCTTTAAACTGCCTAATATTATTGTGAAATAAGAAATAAACAGACATATATATATAGGAATATTATTATTGCCAAACTGTTTTTTAGCAACGTTATATGTAGGCTTTAATTGAAATCGGTGACACATTTTCGCCAATAATAAGTTTGTGTGTAAACAATGTGGATAGTTAGAGCACAAAATGTTCAGTTGATGATGGTCAATGGCTGGTATGACATTCAAGGAAAACCTCGGGCTAACCCTAGCCTCTACCTCTGAGCAAATGATACTGGAGAAGCAACAGAAGAATGGAATGAAAGGCTCGGTGGGGATCTAAAAAACAAAAACATAAAATGGATTCTATGAAACAATGAGAAAATAGAAATGTCAACAAAAAACAAACGTAGAAAACAGAATGCGTGCTAAATCTGTGATTCTCAACCGGCGGTCTGAGGCCCTCTAGTGGACCGAGGAGCACCATCTTGGTGGGCTGTGTAGGCAGTGGTAAGACTACCATTAACACTATTGTGTTATTTTCTAATGATATAATTGCTTTTATGAATTTATAAGATCAAGAACACTCAAGTAAAGTGAATGAATTGACGTGACCCAGTCTGCTACAGCGGCGTAACAGATTAAAAGCAGAATAGATTGTTGTACTTTTGAATTTTCTATTATTCTGTGTTCATACGATCATATTTGGAAAGTTGGTCCTCAGAATGTTTTTAAACACTCATTGTTGGGTCAAGAGATGCAAAAGGTTGAGAACCCCTGCGCCAAATCATCATATATGCAAAAATATATAAACCTGGATTTGTGACCATACTTTATAATTAAACAAGTGCTTACCTGGATGTGCGCAGCTGAGGTCTGCTGATAAGTGTCAATTTTACTGCTCAAGAACACACCAACACCCTCTTCCATTACTACAGCTTTAGTTATGGGTAAACACTGCAGATAAATAAAAAAGGAAGAAAAAAACAGAAGGGAAAGGGTTAAATCTTAAAACGTTCGTACAATAATCAAAAGGAATCTGTAAGGAAAAAAACTTTTAATTGGAAAAATATTATATAGAAATATGAAATATGTTAAGACTTCAACTTTAGACATATGACCTCATCAGATAACTGGATAACAGAGATTGGAGTTAACAACAAAAAAAGAAAAAACCCCAAACCCCCCACAGAAATCTGGTTTAAGAATATATAGTTAATTTAACTTACAAGTATCAAATGCTCAGCATTTCATTCAGGTTTGTCCAGATGCTATGAGTAGAGGTAGGGCCAGACATCTAAATTTCTTCTTGGCACAATACACGAGGACCACTTGAATTGAATGACTGAACTGTGTAGGTGTTTCATGGTGGCTGGGGATTGGTTGATGCTCTTATAAATGACATAATAAATAGTGTATATCTCCATATCAGGGAATACGTATGGGTTGCGAGAAGCAACGTGGTAGCATAGATCGTGTTAGTGTGCTTTCTTCTTCCAGTGTCAACATCAAAATGTTATGTGATCGTTCTCTCTATACATTCTGCAATATCCTATGCAGAACACTACTATGGCATGTTCTGTTCAGGAATATACATGCATGAAAAAAGTATAGTTTAAATTTTGGTAACATCATGTTGTTGTCCATTTTGGCCTATTTCCTGGTTTGTTAACTTGAAAGTAAATACAGGCCAAAAATAAGGACATCTTAAATTAAAGTACAAATTCACGCTAGACGTAGTAGTTAATAAAAATACACTCTGTAAAAAAATGACTAGAAAGTTAATGTCATTATCTATAACAATGCCCTATAAAATCTATTTGAGTAATGTGGTATTTGAGTAATGGACGAAAAGTTCAACATTACTCTGATATTACAAAATGATCGGCGGTTGATTAATCGTCATGGTTGACTTTATGATGCATATTTAACGTATTTAACACCCAAACTACATATAATAAGGGCACACTGTCAGTAGCACAGAATAATAACATAACATTAGCTTCTGGAATGCACTTTTCTATGACAAAATCATGCAAATTAAAATGAATAAATAAATCTTTGATTCTTTTAGTTTTCTAGTTGGGGAATTAATTTAAAATCTAGTCTCTTTAGAGCTACAAGAAGAAGCATCACTGACAGTGTTGTGGGAGATTGGGCAGAATGCGTATTAGAATCGACGAGAATAACCACTAGATGTGTAGGAAGATGAGGAGAAATTCATGCTGAAGGCAGAGCCAGTGGCATCGATGCTACCCCTTCTTGAGCCTGATCTAGATCCTGTCCTTGAGCCAGCAGCAGACCCAGAATTACTGACATTAAAAGGACTGTAAAGGCCTTTACTAGACTGTGAACAGGCTTCCAGCAACCTTAGCCCAGTTCCTTCCTCAACCATGCTTCTGTCCATTGCATCCTTGTAGGAGATCTTCAGTTTAGTTTTGGGGCATGTAAGGTATTTCGAATAAGCACTCACATCCCTTAGCTTCTGGGCTGTGCGGGCATCAATAATGTTTTTCCTGATTGCCTCTTCCAGAGATACTCTTTCTTCAGAATCTGGTTCAATAAGCCCGCCTGTAAGATACTGCACCTCCAGAAAACGCTGTCCAGCCTCATAATACAGCCAGCCTTTTTTAAGGGCTTGAGCAGCAGACATTTTTACTTTGGTTTTAGGATCCTCAAATCCATTGTAGGCTTTCTGTGCTAGGTTAATCCTGTCAACCATTATCTTATCCAAAAGACCCTTATTCGTTGCATCGACAACAGAGTACTTTTGCCCAGTGGATACGTCAATTATGCCACCGGTGCAAGCTTGTGCTTCTAACAGTCTTTGGCCAGAGATGCTGTCCACTATGTTCCTGTGCATGGCTTCAGTGACTGATATTTTCTCTAAAGTGTCGGTATCAAGAATGCCAGCGACAGGTCCAGTCTCCTCAGTTGGATCATTCCACAGAGTTGCGGGTGTTTTGATTGATGGTACGGGACTCATCGGATAGGAGGAAGAGGACCCAATGGATGACGACCGGGAGCGGAAGCCACCCATGTTTCCAGACAACAAGTCAGCAAATTCTGTAATGGCAAGTTTGCCACAACGATACTGGTCAAGAGCAGACTGATCAAGAAGGCCTCTTGCAAGAGCGTCAGCAATGTCATACTGGCGACCTGATCTTCGGTCAATGATTATGGACTTTTCTTCACCATCAGATGATGTCATTGTGATTTCTTCCCATTCACATTCCTGCTCCGCAAGTTCAAGGTACGTTTGGTGATCAATGAGCCCTTTGCGATAGGCTTCATACACTGACATTTCTCTGCCTGATTCGGGATCAATAATAATGACTCTGCGTTTGCGAACAGATGATTTGGATGATGTCGTTCTCTCGCGTTTCTTTTCCTTCAAGAGTAAAAGCAAAAGATCGGTCTCTGGGTCAATAATGCATCTCTCCATTAACTGCAGGTAGGTTAGATTTTCCTCTGTGTTTGGGTCAAAAAAGCCCTTGGTATCATCAGACGGATCAGACAGGATCTCATTCATCTCTTCATCAAAGAATCCACGATTGTAAGCTACTTCTACAGGCAAGCGGTGGCTTTCCTCTGGGTCAATGATTCCTCCAGTGGCAATTTGAGCTTCAAGGAGACGAATTCCGTGGTCTTTCAGAATCAGACCTTTTTTCATAGCCTGGAACAGCGAGATGGTTTTACCTGTATAAGGATCACGGTATCCGGTTACAGCCCGTTCTGCAGACAGGAGCTTGTCTTTAAATTCTGGACCCACAATTCCCATCTTTGCAGCTTCACCAACTGTTAGTTTTAGATTCTTAATTGGGTCAATGATATAACCTGTAGCTGCTTGGGCTTCCAACAATTCAAAGGCAGTCCCTGGTCTGATCATATTTTTCTTCATGGCTTGATATATAGAAAAACGGTCCTTGGTTGCTTCCACAAACACGCCAGAAATACAGCTTGTGCCCTCAAGGTATTTCCTAAGCCTACTGCTCACCTCTTCAACTGTTAACAGACCCTCATTAAGTGCAGAGACAGTTTCGGCATCAATAATTTGTGAGCGTATTAATTCTTCCATTGTAATTTCTTTCCTGAGACCCTTAAACATTGGTCTTTTTTCTAATAAAGGCAGCAAATACAGTCCATCTTTATCAAGCTTGCATCTCTTGAGCAGTTGTGCATATGAAAGTTTTTCACCTGTAACAGGATCAACATTTGCTTTAATTTCATCCGTGAGTTTTTCATATGTTTCTTTGTTGATATAGCCACGTTGCGTGGCAACATCCGCTGGCAGGTGGAAGTGGAATTCTGGGTCTACGATACCACCAGTTGCTGTCTGAGCCTGAAGCAGCCTTAAAGCATAGTCATCTGGCACAAGGCCCTTTTTCATTGCCTGGAAAAGAGAAATAATTTTGCCACTGTATGGATCCTTATACCCAGTCACTGCTCTTTCTGCTGACAGAAGTTTATCATGGATTTCGGGCCCTACCACACCATTGCGCACTGCTTCATCAACTGTAAGCATCTCATTCTTTACCGGATCAATGATAAACCCAGTGGCTGCCTGGGCTTCCAAGAGGACCATTGCATCTTCTGGATTCATAAGCCCTTTCTTCATTGCTTGATAAATACTGGTTTTAGATCTGGAATCAGGAGCCACTCCAGCTATGCTTCCTGTACCATACAAGTATCGTTTAACACTCTGCAACTCCATGACCTCACGAATGCTCTTCTTCTCTTGCTTTAACAGGTTGAATGTTTCTAAGTCAATTATACAGGCACTGAAGAGCTCTTCAATTGTAATCTGACGTCTGCCGATGCTACATGTCTTGATGTTCTCGCCTCTGATAATTTCTCTCTGCTCCATTATCTCAATGATGATGATAATCATTCGCTCTTTGGTTATTTTGCCGGAACGATATTCCTCTAAAAGTTTTGACCTTTCGTCCTCGGGTAGCAGATTTGAGTTCATGACATCCCAGAGGGACACTGAGCCCTGGGCAAGGCCTTCAATTGGGAGGTCTAATTGGGTACTAGATAGATCACTCTGGGTTTGTTCTTCAGTATAAAGGTAAGTCTTTTCAACCACTGTTGGTGCCTGTGGTTTGGACAGTCTTAAGAGGTTTAAGCCGGTCTCAGGATCTGTCACGCACTTGTCTTTTAACTGTTTATATGACACGTTTTCATCAGTCTCAGGGTCGGAGAATGTCTTGACTATGTCAGGGCCTTCAGCCAAAGTGCTGGCAATTTCCTTGCTGAAATATCCCCGCTGGCAGGCCACATCAATGGGAATCCGATGACTGTTAACTGGATCAATAATTCCACCGGTGGAAAGCTGTGCCGCTAGAAGTGGCATGGCATGGTCTTTAGATACGAGCTCTTTTTGCATAGCTTGAAACAAGGAGATAATTTGGCCTGTGAATGGGTCTTTGTAGCCAGTAACAGCTTTTTCAGCAGTCAGAAGATTCTCATGAACTTCCGGTCCGACAAGACCGGCTCTAACAGCATCATCAACAGTGAGAAATTGGTTCTTAACAGGATCCACCATGAAACCTGTAGCTGCTTGGGCTTCAAGCAGAGCAGTTCCGGTGTTCTGTCTCAAAAGTTTCTTTTTCATTGCTTGATAAATGCCGAGCTTTTCCTTGGTAGGTTCAAGGTATATACCAGCAATTGTGTCCGAGCCTTGTAGGTACTTACTAACATTGTTGGTTTTGTTGACTTCATCTGGAGTCTTCTTACCTTGCTGAAGCAACTCGTAGGTAGAGTTATCAATAATTTTGGAGTCCAAAAGGGATTTAGCTGGGACCGGAGCCCTAAGGCCTTTGAAACTGGACTGCTCTTGTTTCTTGGCTTCTTTTTCCTCCACAATTGTGACTATAATCCTAATTATCCTTTCAATTTGAATTTTTCCAGATCTGTACTGCCTGAGTAAATCAAGTCGTTGTTCCTCGGTAAGATATTCAGAATTGATTATCTCCCAGATGGTAACTTTTCTGCCTTTAAATGGACCACTCTGAATCTCAACTGATGCTTGTGTCATTGCTTCTCTGGTCTGTGTTTCAGTGTATGTGTGTTCCTCTTTGGCCTTGATTGCTTGCTCAGACAAGGGCAGAAGCTGAAGCCCAGTCTTTTTGTCAGTAATACATCTCTTCTGAAGCTGCTGATATGTGACATACTCCTGTGTATTTGGATCATAGAAACCCTTGATATCATCTGTTGGGTTGATCAAGACTTTATAAGTTTCATTATCAAAGTAACCGCGCTTGTAAGCAATGTCCTGTGGAATGCGGAGGCTTTTAACTGGGTCTATGATGCCTCCTGTTGCCAGTTGTGCATCAAGAAATCTGATTCCCTGGTCCTTGTTAATCAGTTCTTTTTTCATTGCCTCAAAGAGAGATACTGTTTTTCCAGTGTAAGGATCCCTGTAGCCAGTGACTGCTCTTTCTGCAGATAGCAATTTTTCATGCAGCTCGGGGCCAACGACGGCTGCTTTTACAGCTTCATCCACTGTATATTTTTGCTTGTTCACCGGATCCATGATGAATCCAGTTGCAGCTTGAGCTTCCAGGAGAGTCAGAGCAGGACCTGGCCTCATCACATCTTTTTTCAAAGCCTGATAGAGTGACATTGTCTCTTTAGTCGAGTCGATGACTACACCTGCGATGCAGTTGCAACCCTTCAGAGCTTTGTGTACAGACTCCATCTCAGACACCTCTTTGACAGTCTTGTTTCCTTTGTGTAACTCGTTATAAAGATCTTTGTCGATAACTTTTGATTCTACTAGCTCTGCTGCAGGGACAGGTGCTCTAAGGCCATCAAATGCAAGCTCATTTTCTTTCTCTTTTTCTTCAGCAACAGTGATTATAATCTTGATGATCTTTTCTACTGTGATCTTGCCTGTTTTGTACTGCCGAATTAAATCCCTTTTCTGGTCTTCTGTAAAGTATCCAGAATTAATTATCTCCCAAATTGTAACCGTTTTTCCTTTCCATTTTCCAAAAGGCACAGACACATTTGTTTTGTCAAAAATATCTTTAGTTTCCTCATCCGTGAATGCTTTGGCATTGAGGGCAGCCTTTTCTGAAATTGGCAAGAGAACTAATCCTGTTTCAGGATCTGTGATGCACCTTTTCATCAACTGCAAGTATGTAAGATTTTCTTGAGTGTTTGGATCAAAGAATCCTTTTGTGTCATCAGATGGGTCCTGGAGAATTTTGTTCATCTCTGCATTGAATTGACCTTGCTTATAGGCGGTTTCAACTGGTACACGGTGGCTGTTGACTGGGTCAATGATTCCTCCTGTTGCAATTTGGGCCTCGAGCAGTCTAATTGCGTGTTCCTCCAAAATAAGGCCTTTTTTCATGGCTTCAAAGAGTGAAATCTTTGCCTCGGTATAGGGATCCTTGTAACCAGTGACCGCTTTCTCAGCAGACAGCATTTTATTATGAAGTTCAGGGCCTATGAGCCCTTCCTTCACTGCCTCATTGACTGTAAACCTCTTGTTATTAATAGGATCAATAATATATCCAGACGCTGCCTGTGCTTCCAACAGGACCAGACCAGTCCCATGAGCAATTTTCTTGTCTTGTATGGCTTCATAGATTGACATTTTATGGTTTGGATGAACAAGCAAACCTCCAATACAGTTAGTGCCTTTAAGCATCGTCTGAAGTTTTTCTGTCTTGCTAAGCTCCTGCACTGTGGTGTTTTCTTTGGTTAAATTGTCATACTCTTTTTTGCTCAGGAGGCCTACTTCCAACAAGCGGCGTGCTGGAACCTTTTCACGAATGCCATCGAAACATAAAGCAGAGTCTCCATTTCTATCGTTTCCATCAACAGCCTGTCCATTAAGGTCTCTAGACTGGCTCACCACGGTCGCAGGTTTTTGAACGATTTCAAGCTGCAAAAGTTTTTCGCGCAATTTCTTGTTTTCTTCAGCAAGCTGCTTTTCCTGCTCAAGCTTTTTCTTCTCAAACTCTTGCATCTCTTTTTGCTTATTCACCATTTCTTGTTCAGCTTCCTTTTGTTTCTTAAGTGCAGCTTCCATAGTAGCCTGAAGCCTTTTCTTCTCCTCTTCCAATTGTTTTCGTTGCCGCTCTTGCTCCTCTTTTAGTGCTCTGGATTTTTTGACTTCTTCTTCAAACTGGCTTTCTAGTTTCTTTTTCTCATCTTCGATGTGCTTTTCTTTCTTCAGCAACTGCTCTTTTTCTAAGATGAATGTCTCGTGAAGGATGGTTTTCTCCTGTTTAATTTGCTCCTGTTGAGCATTTGCCATCTAGAGAGAACAAGAAATCGTTAAAAACAAAATAAATCACACAAGACAAAACAACTCCACCCAGAGCATATAATGTATAAGATATCTGAACAAACAATAATTATAAAATGAGTATAAATGGAGAGAAAAAAAGATATAGTTAAGGAACTGTACATGTAACATGAAAGTGACGTCAAATATTTAGATTATCATTTAAGCAATGTTAGTTTTCAGGGAGGGGGTTAATGACATAAGCAGCATATTTATTACATGATTAATACAATACCTCTTTAGATTTTTTCTGCAATGTTTCAGCCTCTTTTTTCAATTTATCCTTTTCCCTTTCGAGCTCGGCAATTGATTTGCGTAGCTCTTCGGATTCTTTGGTACTGATTAAATGCTGTACTTCCAGCTTTTTGGACTCTTCTTCAAGTTGCTGCTGCATCAGTTGTTTGTCTTCAAGCAGTTTCTGTGCCTGCTCTTGGGCCAAGTCCTTTTGTCTCTGAAGCATTTCCGCTTCAGCTCGCAACTTGGCTGCTTCTTGAATAGCTTGCATCTTTTCTTTAAGCATTTTTTCAGCAAGCTCCCTTTGCTGGTCAAGGTCAGACTCTGCAATTTGCCTCAAGCGTGCGGCTTCCTGAGACTCTATACTGAGTCTTGCAGCTTCTTCAGCCAACTTTTTCATGTTTTCAGCCTCCTCAGCCAAAAACATCTGCGTGTTATCTTTGTCCTTTCTGATGAGACGTTGATTCTCTTCTTCTATTCGGAGCTTCAGTTTGATAAGCTCCTCCATTTGAATTTTGACCTTGAATAGTTCATCCTCCACCTGGGCCTTTTGTTTAACAGCATCAGTGACCTCATCCTTGAGGCGATGAAGCTCCTCATCGAGGAGGCTTTTTTGTTTGTCAGTTTCGTCCAGCTGCAGTTTCACCCGTGTAAGCTCTTGCTGAACCAGAGACTTCTGCTGCAGAGTTTGTTCTGCCAGCAACTTATGCTTTGCCATTTCTGCATCAGCTTGTTGCTTCTGTCTCAGCGCAGCAGCTTCTGCCTGGGCATGTTTTGCTGCTTCAAACTCAGCCTCTTTTTTTAGTCTCTCAGCGTCTATCTGTGCTTTGGCTTGGCTGGCGGCTTCAGCCTCGGCGGCTTGCCTCTGAAGCTCTGCCTCCTCGGCTTTTTGATGAAGAAGGGCTGCATCTTTTTCTGCCTTTTCTTTGGCCCTAATCGCTTCTTCAGCAAGCTGTTTCGCTTTTGCGTACTCTTCCTTCAGTTTCATCTGTACCATGTTGTCTTCCTTCTGTTGCACGAGAACACTCTGGACTTGCATTTCAGCAGCACTACATTTCTGCACTGCCGCTTTTGCTGCGCTGACTTGTTTCTCGGCATCTTTATCAGCCTCCTCCTTCTGCTTTTTGGCCTCTTCTACCCTCCTTTTGAGGCGCTCCACCTCTTCTTGGGCAACCTGCCGCTGCCGAGCTGCTTCCTCCTCGGCTGCAGCGATCTTTTTAACTTTTTCCTCGGCTTCCCGCCGTCTGTTCTCTTCCTCCAAGACGAGCTTACGGAATTTTTCGGCTTCTTCTTCAGCCCGCATCTTACTCTGCTGGGTTTCTTCGGCGATATTCTTTAGTTTATTCAATTCCAGCTCCAAATCAAGCTTGCCTGATGACGCTTTCTCGAAATTAAGCTTTAAGATACGAATCTCCTCTTCGACGACTCGTCTCTGTTTGACTGTTTCATCTACAATGGCTTTTTGCCTGTCTAATTCCACGTCAGAAGATTTCTTGAGCAGATTCAGCTTCTCCTCAATGTCTTTCTTGTGCTGGCTTGCTTGATCTTCAAGAGCCTTCCTTTGGTATGCCTCATCTTCAGCTTGCCTTCGAAGACGCTCGTTTTCTGCCTCTTTCTCCTTGAGGGCGATCTCGGCTTCGGTTTTAAGACGCATAGCCTCGTTGATTGCCGCAAGCTTCTCTTTCAGGATTCTTTCAGCTTCTGCTCTTTGTCGGGCAGCTTCCTCCTCAGCCACTTGCCTCTGCCTTTTTGCCTCTTCCCCAATTGCACGGAGTTTTGCCGCTTCTTCGGCGAGTTCCCTCATTTTAGTGGCCTCGGCTTCGAGAAGCTCTTTTCTCTCTGCAATGTTGGACATGCTTTCCTTCTCCGCTTTGGCTTTAAGGTGTAGAAGTATGTCCATTTCACTTCTCATTTTGGCCAGTTCGTCCTCGAGCTGCTTCCGTTGTTGCACAGCGGCATTCACCTCATTCTTCAAGCGGTAAAGCTCGTCCTCAAGCAGGGATCTCTGCTGCTCAGCATGTTCAAAGTCAGCCTTTAAACGGATGAGCTCCTGTTCGGCAGAGAGCTTCTGCTGAGCTGTACATTCAGCCAGTTTCCGCTGCCTCTCCAGTTCTTGCTCTGCCATCTCTTTCTGTTTCAGGGCAGACTCTTCAGCTTTGGCACGCTTCTTTGCTTCACGCTCAGCATCTTCTTTTTGCTTCTCCGCTTCCTCCTGGGCAAGAGACTTCTTATGAGCTTCTTCTTCAGCCTGAAGCCTTAGGCGGAGAGCCTCGTTGGCTTTTTGCCTCCATTTTTCTAGCTCTTTTTCCGATGCCCCCCTTGCCTGGTCCGCATCCTCCGACTGCTTTTTGAGGCGTTCGGCTTCCTCTTGCAGCTGAATGATAGTTCCGTGCTTTTCTTGGAGCGATTTTTCAAGTTTGGATGTCTGTTCGACGTAAGACATGCGCTTGCGCTCTTGCTCAACAGCCGCACTTTTCTGCGCCGCCTCTTGAGCAACCTTGATCTGCCGTTCTTTTTCCATTTCAGCCTGCTTCATGCGCCTCTCTGCTTCCTCTGCTTGCATCCTGAGCTGTTCAAGGTCCTTCAGGGCTTTTTGCTTCTGCTTAGCAGCCTCGGTTTCGGCTTCAGACTTGAATTTTAGATGCTCTTCTGCCTCACGTTTTTTCTGAGTTTCTTCCATGACCTGTTTGCGGAGCTTCTCAGCCTCCTCTTGAGCAGCCTTACGTAGTCGTTCAGCCTCAGCGGCATTGTCCTTTAACTTTTGGAGTTCTGTCTCCGCTGAAGATTTCTGCTTCAACGTTGTTTCCAGTTGGAGTCTGATAATACGCAACTCATCCTCTATTTTGGATCGACTATGATGAGCTTCCTCCACCAGCTGACTTTTTAATTTGATCTGTTGTTCTGACATTAATTTGACCTCATGTAACTCTTGCTGAATATTATGCTTTTGGTGCTCAGCATCCACAGAAACATTTTCTCTCTTTCTAACTTCTGCTTCCATCATCAGTTTGAGTTCCTGCGCTTCTTTCTCTGATTTGGCAACGGCTTGTTTATGTGCTTCAGCTAGCTGCTTCTGTTTCTCTAACTCGGCTTGCATTTCAGCCATTTTTTTCCTCTCCTCCGCTTTAAGTTTCTCGGCAGCTTTCTGTATTAGTGAAAGCAAATGGTAAAGAAAATTTTGATTACAAGCAAGCATGACAAGATGTTATGGTTAAGGTTAAGGTTTTTTAGCTCAACAAACGATGCAGACATGACAAATGTTAAGGTAGGTTTTCTAAAATCAAAAGCAATCAATTAAGGCATGACAATGTGTTATAGTTAACGTATGGAGATGGCAGACATTTTTCCCCCACAGCAACTGATAATGTAACTGCAAAATCATGCGAACGGTGCACTGGCTCCATTTACTGCGGTCAAATGACCAGTGAAGCTTTGCATGCAAATAACTGATTATTTATTGGCATACTGACATAACTTATTTCTGTATGTGGACAAATAATGTTTATTGAATATTACCATTATATATACAGTATATATATGCTCATAGAACAGCACCTCTCAGCAGGGTTTATTCCTTTTACACCATGGCAAAGTTTATATGTTTAACTTACTGAGAAAAACATTGAACTTTTACATAGTTTCCTGTGATTTATTTGCTAATGTGTAATTTAAAACCGTGAAAAATATAAAAAAATTTGTTAGTCCCTATTACCACTTGTGCACAAGCAGCTGTAATGTGGATTTGCAATGAACATTTTAGTGCTGAACTTGAACTATGGACGGCTCAAAAGCTCCTGGTCAGAACTGTACTGGATATAAACTTATTTAAACCGGACAACATCTATAACACAGGCTTGAGTCTGGTTTCTTCCGAGCATCACAGTAGGGACTGTTTCCTTGCCACAGTCACCTCAGGGTCGCCCATTGGGATCCATTTAATTTCAGAATTTTTATTTACTCTTTAATCTAATTTTTATATTTTATGTGAAGCTGCTTTGGGGCAATGTCTATTGTTAAAAGCAATATAGAAATAAAATTAATTGAATTAATCAGCTGCTGTCTCCTCACCATCTTATCTCGCTATTCCTTTTTCTTGAAGTTACATAAGCAACGTTTCATATTACTACATTTACAGCATTTAGTGACATGCTACTAAGTTTTAAAATGCTAACAGTAAAGTTTCCTAACTGTAAACTTTGACTAAATGGCTCCTTACGAAATTCTTTACCTCAACTAAACTATCAATGCTTTTTTTCTTGTTACAAAATATTTATATTTAAGGTTAAGGGCCTTGCTCACGGGCCCAGCAGTGGCAGCTTGATGGCTCTGGGAATTGAACCCGTGACCTTCCGATGAGCAGTCAATCACATTTAATCTTATGTGTGAATATGATATAATTCGACATATGACTGATAAATGAATACCACAGCTGTCTTTTGCCCTGTAGCACTGTTTCACATAATCAATGAACAACCTTTGATCAATTAGAACTGAGAAACTCTGCCATGGTGTAAATGTAAATGTATAAAGTATAGGAATAAAAGCAGTGAAAAAGGAAGGGGCATGTATGAGAGGGATTAACTGCAGAAAAGGTTGCAAAATTGCAAAAATCATAAATTCTATGCTGTACAATATCTTGTGTTTGGTTCAGCT
>JAOUQX010000036.1:10055917-10074048 GCA_028566295.1 Liobagrus marginatus
ATCACACTTTTTCTGTTAGAAACTGACCCTGGCCCCCCATCAGAGAAGGGAAAAGTTATGTGGCCCTCACTGGAAAACGTTTGGGGAGCCCTGCCCTAGAACAACAAATAATAAACAAACCAGGACGTGATCTACTACTAAATCTTTACACGACTGAACAATACGATTGAAGTCATCAAGTTTTCTTCGACACCTGCATTTAAGGCAAAGGACAAATGTCCATGACTTCAGAACGTCTCTGCTGTGAAGTCAGTGCCCGAGCTATTGATAGTGTAGTGTGCAGGACATTGCACGACTTCTTAAAGGTCAGACTCATATTTGCCTCTCTGAATGGAGATGTGGATGACTCACTCTCTGAACCACAATCATGTGGCATGAAAGAAGAGAGAGAGTCTTCTGGGATATTGGACTAGATCATAAACATTCAGGAATTTAGAAAGGGGACTGACGCTGGAAAACAAAATGGTATCCGAGACATGATACAGAGTTACACACGGGTTCTCGGTTTGCACGTAGGCAGTCAAATCGCAGATCTAAGAGGACACGTTACACAAAGCAGGCCAGTGCACAGAAAACACAACGTGGAACCATACACCGCTTTCATTTTCTGCTTTGCTTAACGTCAGCGGTGGATCGTTGGGATTTGTTGTGGTAGCTCAACACTAGATACACTGATAATCTCTGGATGATATTTCTCTGAAAACGAGAAAGGCAAAGCGATACGGATGACTCCATGGAAAAAAAACCCCAGCATGTGACATCGGTCATATCCTGTTGATGAACCAAGACAGGAATAAAGCTGGAATTTTTCTTTTTAAAGATAAACTAAATGGAATGCAATCTGATGCTATGTTAATTTTACACACTGTAGCTCACACATGCAGAAAAAGTTAATACCATGTCACCGCATGGCTGCACACAATAGTGATGATGCAGTAGGGGGCAGCAGACAGTTACTGAGTTATATACTGCTGATAAAGAGTATTCTTCGGGTGTAAAATCTTATGGTATTATTAAAATGAACCTCTGGGAATAAAAAAAAGTGACACGTGACCTCCACATGTTGCTGGAAAACAAACACTGAGAAACAATGAACACGGAAAATGGCACAGCACTTTGAATTGCTGACCAATGCCAAGTATGATGGCAAAAATATCTAAAAAAAATAAATAAACAAATGCCCATGATGACATTCCAGTTTTCAGAGCTTCCTGTGATCGATCACATTTTATTTTGCCCCACCCATAACCATGTAGACAAACTTTTATATACTTTTTTTGTAGAGAGAAACTGAATTTCTCTCCCACAGCACATTCCAGAGATTTCGGTTATATAATGGATTACATGCTCTAATAAGAGACAGACATCAAGTTCCTTTTAGATTAATATTGATCCGATCTGTGCTACGCCTTGCTACATCCTGCATGGCTAACTTTAAAACCAGAAGCCTCTGATCACAGACTACAGGACGGGGCAAAACACACCAGCTTCCTTTAAACAAGGTGTTTTGGGGTTGGGGCGTGAATGCACAATAGTCTCCTGTGCATTTATAATGTTGGGCATTTCTGGTATGAGACACAGAGAGGAAGTAGGAACAGATTTTCTGCACAACCTTTAGTGCTGCTTTAGTAATCTGCTTTGGCCGTTTCCAATCCAGTTTTGTTTTTTGTCCAATCAATTGTTTTTAAACAATACGACATCGAAATAGAAATCCCACAGCAAACACGTTATAGCTTTTATCAGGGAGCTGATCTATCAAACTATTTTCTGGGTGTGGATGTGGTATGGAAAACTGCCAGCGGAAAATTTCATGATATTCCCTTCATATGTACTGGGTTACACAGAACTAGCCAAGCAGGTTAATTGTGCAAACTTTGAGTAAGCACACGAGTATTGACCAGAATAATCTACAAACCCTTAACAATCTTAACTCTGAACTTTGCTTTCTGCACATTTCACCAGAATATCAATCAGGAATGCGACAAAATGTGCCTGATTGATGAATTCCTTCTTAGCAATACTTTAAACACAACATAAATCCTTTTGTAGAAATTGCACATAATCAACTGTCCCTTACACATTGTGGCTATGCTTTAAACCAGAACAGGACACGCCTTTAAGTTCACAACTCCATGCCTTCCACACTGACCCTCCCACAGAGAAACCCTGTCAGTAGCAGTGACACACACACACGCGTTTTTTTTGCATACCTTCGATGAAATTAGGGAAGGTTTTCTTCTCTGGTTCATCCAGAGAATGGTCCCATACGACCTCTTTGACAGGACTCTGAAAGACAGCATGCTCTTTAGCCAGCTCCTGTAAAACATCATAATCTAGAACGTCTTCTGGAATCTCAGGCGCTGGTGGAGCAGCAGGTTGCCCTCCTTCTGCATTCGTGGAAGCAATCTGGTGCTGCACTTCAATCACCTCCTCCACTACAACTATCTTCTTCCGCATGGCTGCACCGTCCTCGGTTTGTTTAGCGTCAGCAGAGAGGGGGCCAGTGGGGACAGGCTTTTTGCTCACAGAAACCACTTTCTGCTTTTCTCCTCTGCTCTGTGTGTCAGAAGCGGCTGAGTGTTGAGCAACACTGGGAGTCTCCCCGTACTCAGGGTAGGGGCCGGGCTGGGCTGAGACTGCTGCTGACGCTTCGGCTGTGGGTGCTTCCCCCAGCTGCCGTGAGGAGGATGTTTTTCCTTTCAGATCCTCCCGTTTTATTTTTTCAGCAGAGGGCTGAGCTAGCTCCTCCTCCCCTTTGTGTATAGGGGCCTCACACTGTACTGCTGCTGGCTGACTGATATCTTCAGAGCAGATTTTAGGAGATTGACTTATTGCAACCGGTCCAGATTCCTGGTTGGGACACATTTTTACTGCAGCATGGGCCGTCACGCCTTCCTCAGTTGCTAATGATGGAACTTGTCTCTCAGCGAGCCTGTGCTTTTTCTTCTTTCTTTTTGAAGACTTCAAGGCTGCCGCTGCTTCGTTCCTCTTTACATCTTTAGCCTCTGATTCTTCTAATAGTTTACTTGGCGGTGCCATTTGTTGGACTGTGGTTATGTCATGTGTGGTTACCTTTTCCACTTTTACCATTGTTTGCTGCACAAGTTTTATCTCTTCCTGCACTACAACCTCTTTCATTTGCTCAATAGCAGCTGCATCTGAGATTTCCGACACTGTTCCAGTGCCACGTTTAAGCATTGTATTCTCAGTCTTGACAACTTTGCTAACTGATTGCCGGGTTAACATTTCTTCCTGTTTTGGAGCATTAACTTGCATAGGCTTGATATCTTTGGATGCCATTTGGGTGTCTGCTGTCTCTTTAACACTTAATATCTTCTGTGACTTCTTACTCTTCTTTACATCGCTTGCTTTTACAGTCGAAGGTGCTGCTGGTGGTGGTACTGACAAAACCTCGTCAACGTTACTGGGCCGGTCCTCTGACGATGCTTCAGACGTTTGCTGCACAACATCAGTTATAATGCTTGTGTTTTGGTCTGTTCTGGACACACGTGGCACAGCTGAACCTAAAGATTTACTAGCGCCATCTTTATCCTTTAATTCCTCGTTATTGTCACTTGAGATTTTATCCAAATCCGGTACTTTTGTCTGTGCATTTACTCCCTGATCACTAGAAGCTGATGAAGATCTATTTCTTTCTTTATTTTCAGGCTTTTTCTCTTTGACCAGATGTTCCTGAGTGCCCTTAGTCTTAGCCACTTCCAGTGATTTTCCCTTTTGTTTTTTAGATTGCGGAGGCATCACGGCCTCCTTGACCGGTTCGCTAGTGACAGGTTCTTGATCGACTTTAGCAGTCAATTCCGCCGGCTGAAAAGTAGACGTGAATGACGTAGAGAAGGATGTTTCTGTTTTTTTGGTCAATTCATCCTTGGTTGAATGCTTCTGAATATTCTTGGTCTTGGTCAAATTTGCTGTTTTATCCACTTGTTCTTTAGAAGGAAGTAGAACTGAAGTGTCTTTGGCCTGCACGCTAAGGATGGCTGGCTGAGAAGCCTCAGACTTGGCCTTCAGTTCTACAGTAGTACAAGTTGTCGTGGTGACGTAGACGTCTGCATTTTTAGGTATTTCTTTGGGGTTAATCTTGGTCTCAGGTTCTTTGACTTGCTTTTTAGAAGGTGTTGCATAGGCATCCATGACTGGGTTGTTAAGGAGTTCCTGTGGGGCTTCAATATCTGGCTTTAATTCGACTGCTTTTAGAACAGTAGATGTGCAGGATACAGAGATCGAGGTTTCTGTACCTTCAGATAATTTCTCATCAGCTAGATTCTTAGCATTCTGGGTCTTTGTTACTTTCAAGTATTTTTCCGTCAGTGGATTAGAAGGAGAGACAGCCACAGTGATGAGTTCCTGAGATGTTTTAATATTTTTAAGAATGCCCTCCTTGACTGGATTCTCTTCAATATTCTTGATCTTGGACACACTCTGTGTTTTTTCCATTTGCCCTTTATCAGACCGGGGTCTGTGGGCATCCTTGTCTGGCTTGCTAATGCTAGTTTCATGTATGGCTTTAGTCACTGGTGTCAGCTCCACTGGCAGGGGAGTAGACAATGTTACAGACGAGCACGTTTTTGTATTTTCAGGCATTTTCTCCATCAGACGTGCCCGAGTATTTTTAGTCTTGGTCAATTTGATCGATTGTTCCATTTGTTCTTTTGATTTAGGCAGCTTATCGACGTCTTTGGCAGTCTTGTTAGTGAGGAGGTCTGTGGTGGCTTTAATATATACCTCTCTTTTTGGTTTTTCTGCTTTGCTAGTAAACATGGAGGCTGCAACCGCAACTGTTTCAGCCCTAACAGCAGTCTCAGATGACGGATCCCTGGCCTTTAGTGTAGCTTTAATCAGAGATGTCTCATCGGTTACCTTGTCGCTCTCAGGCATTCTCTGTACCAAAGATGTCACACTGCTGATTTTATCAGGTGGCTGATGGAATATTTGGGTAATCTTCTTAACACTGTAGTCTATGCCTTGAGTGCCTGGAGACATTGACTGGACTTGGTCCCTAGGTTCCATTGATGCCCTGGATTTGGTGTAACCATCAGTAATTGGACGTCCTCTAAACCTCGATGTTTTCTCATGAGGCATTCCTTCCTCTTCAGTTTGCATCCTCTTGTGCCGATACCCCTGCCTTTCCAGCAGTGCCTCCTGGCTCTCTGCACGTACCCTTCCCGGTTTAGGAACATATGAAGTTGGACCCTCTACAGTCTGCACACGGGCGGCCTTCTGCACAACGGGCAGGGTAGCATCTGGCCGCCGCACTCTCTGCAGTGGAGTGGGCACAATCTCAGGCGGCAGATGAAGGTAGTCCCGCAGGTAAATGATACCTTCGTTAGTGAGATACCAATAAAAATGCTGCCATGCAAAAGTCTCCCTGACAAACCCTTTGGATTTCAAGGAGCCCATCGCTCTGATCACCTGTAGGTTCCCCACCCCTGGTATCTCAGGATGCTTCGTCTGTGGCCGCTTGTCTTTCTTGGCCACCATGACTCCATCGCGGAACAGCCTTTCATAAATGGCCCTTAGGTTGTCAAGAGGCATCAGCATTCCAGCAACCATTGTGCTTCCTTAATCTGCCTCAGAGAGCTCGAATAAACGGAAATATACCGACCACTAAACAAGGAGAGACAAATTACTCAATGACTCACTCTTCTCGCTGTAGAACGGTGCAGTAGCAGAGCCAGCTGCCACGTGCTTTCAATTGAAAGAAAAAGAACGTGAAAATAATCCCCCTTAATGTGGGTGTCCTCGCACTCTGGCAACTCGACTCCTTTAAAAAGGAGACCAATCTTCCTGAAGGATTTAAAAAATAAATAAATAAAAAAAACACCTCCAAAACCAAACTGAAAGGACAATCCTTTCCCTCCTGTGCACTGCCTTGCTTGGAAGTGAAAGGAACTGGACTGGCAGACCAGTGGTGACGGAGAGAGGGGGTGTGTGCAACAGAGAGTGAGACAGTACTGCACACCGCTCTGCCCCTCCTACCTCGCTCTCACAGAGGGGGAAAAAAAAGGAGCACTATTAGCCAAATGTTCCACACACACACAGCCTGTCGACGGTTGCGGTCAGATTGAACAAGTTAAAAATCTAAAGGTCAACATTTACACAGGAAACTAAACGTGAAAAGTAAAAAAAAGTGAAAAAAAAAGTTAAGATAAAGTTTACACGACAACTTTAAACAAAATAATGTCTCGGTATATCAAGTCTTGCCTGAAAGCATGCTGGACATGAACTACGTTGTGTCGTCGGTCACACGCTCGTACAACCGAGCCATATAAACACTCCCTGGTGTGTCAGATTTTCTTACACTAGCAGGGAGTGTGTAAACCAATGAGCAAGGAGATGTCGAGGAGGGCGGCTCCCTTTAAGAATAGTAGATTAGAAAGAGATACCAGTCATTCACACCCACTCTCACTCACCCAAATTTACTCTTTATTTTGTGTGACGAGGCGTTTGCCCTACAGCCACTTACTACAGTCTTTCCTGGGGAAAAAAAAGGTACACATGAGCAAAGTCGGTGTTAATGTAGTGTAAGGGCGTTAGCTTTTGGTTTCTCAGTTATGAGATAAGATTATCCTTACGTAGGGGACGTGAACAAATTATATTCAAAGGAATGAGCAAAATGACTAAAGCTTTGAACGATGGATCTCAACAACCCGGAATTGATTTACCCCTGATCAAATTTCCCCTCGTGATCGCCGTTGGATACGTCTTGTGCACATAATAACACCGATGGGTCAATTCACTTATCGCTTTGGAGACGTGATCAAGGTAGTGGCTTGAAGTGATGCAACAGGTTGAAAGAACAAGTGAAGAATCTGACTCCCTCGATATAGCCGGCGAACTCGAATTGCCTATGAGACACATCACTAAATTAAGCCGCGTCCATTGGCGCTAACCTTTCTGAGTAACTCGAAACGACATATTCGGTTTCACGGCGCTCGGTAAATTCGGCTCTTTGCATCTGTCTCTACATTTATCTGTCACATGTCTGAACGGTGCCGAGAGACAGAGACGGTTTGAACGGACACGTCAAAGCGGTGCAAGCAGCACAGTACATCGGTTTAGTCGTTCGTTTACAATGGAATGAAAATTGCAAGGAATAATAAAACATTTATTTAATAAATATGAATGAATGAATGAAAGAATGAATAGCGTCAGTGTATATGCACTTGGTAGTGCAGGACATCGAAATGTGTTAAACAGCTCTTTCAGATGCTGGTATAATAATACTACTACTTCCAATAACAATAATGCTATTAATAACAACAACAACAACAATAATGCTAACAACAACAATAATAATGCTAATAATAATAACAACAATAATAATGCTAATAATAATAACTAATAATTACAATAACAATAATTATAACAATACAAATTAGTATAACTAATAACGATAACAAATAGTTATAGTAATAATATTCATTATAACAATAATGATAACTATAATGGTAATAGGAATACTAAAAATAATAACTATTAATAATGATAATCTAAAAATAATAATAATTATTAATATTATTGCTATTACTATTATTCTTCTAGCATATACTCGGTGAGCACCGTATCGTAGTAAAGTGTTAGTAAAGTGTTATAAGCTGAGCTCTGTAACAGCACATGGTATAACACTGAAGCAGCAGTAAAGTGCTATAAAGTGATCTTGTGCAATAACAATAATAGTATTACTGTATGATTCATGATCATGAGAACTATCCCGAGTAGCAGACTGTGTGTAAACACTCCACGATATATACACAAAACATTCACCATCTATTTAAGTTAAAATGCCAAATGGAGGACCCCCCCCCCCCCCTTTTCATGACCACACAACAAAAGAGTATAAACGTTCTTGTGTCTTAAATATAGCTTAGCGTAATTACACACCTCTGCTGGAGCTCTAATTATAATCTTTTATCTCATGGCTGTGTGACTGGATATTTCTGTGAAGTAAGCAGCAGGATGAGCAAAGCGTGCAGTCAGACAACTAACGCCTCTATATGGCCACAAACTATTAAACACCATTATTGTCCTTAAAGCAGGTGGGAATAGAACACATTAAAAGTAAGGGGCATATTTTATATATCATTTATTTATTTATTCATTGAGTTATTTATGTACATGTAAAGCAGGCTTGTCCATCATATACATAGACGGGAAAAAAACCAAACGATTAAAGACACAGTAACCGGCCCTGCAGGCTAGTCATGCTAGTCATTAACGTTATAATCCTGCCTTAAAAATAAGCCTAACCAGATACTTCGGAATAAAACTTGTCGCACCGGTGAACACTGTGCTGTAACACACCTCCAACATGCATTTCTCACATTCTTAGCTTGACAGGTCATGACTAAGCCCATTTCACAAGGGGCCACATCGTTCAGGTGAACGGCTTTGTAATAACCAGCACTTTTGTACTGGAGGCATGCTGGTACGGCAGTGAGGCAATGCGGATAAGACTGAGCATGTTCCGCTTGTTCGCCGGGAACCGAAAAGGAAACGACAGTGATGTTTTAGACAACGACCTGTAATGCACATGTAGATGATATCTCGAGCACTGGCGGCACATTGTTCTTTTAGAAATTAGACAATACGATCACGTGACCATCTCGGTCATGTATTTTTAACCATTATATTCCAGATTTTATCTCGCTCCTCGTTCCTCCAATAATAACGTCCACATTTCTAGAAATGCGGTCCACCAGATTCTAGATCGTGTATATTAGGATTTGGGCATTTAGTCGGAATAGTATTACATTTACAGCATTTGGTAGACGATCTTATCCAGAGCGACTTATAACTGAGCAATTAATGGCCTTGCTTAGGGGCCCAGCAGTGGTAGCTTGGTGGTGCTGGGAATCGAACCCGTCTACAGATCAGCAGAATTGTTTGTTCGAGGTGCATTTCTTTTGTGTGCCGGTACAATTACAACATATTGGAACATAAAGAGGAACCTTTTGGAGTTCGAATACACAAATTCACAGATTTGCATAATATGACTTGCAAAAGTCACCAATGCAAATACATTCAGCGCTTACTTTCGATAGTTATAATAAAAGTATATATAAAGGAATAAATCATTTCATTCTTTAGAGGGCTAGATACGGTATTAGCGTGTTGCCCCAGGGCACACATTGAAAATGACACTTAATATTAGTAATCTAGTTTTAGCAATTTTACGTGGCAAGAAATTTCAAAAGAAAAAAATAAGGAAGTCATGCATTGGATTCATTTTATTTTTAAAAGCAACCGATTTAATTTAGCATAGGATAATTTAACATATTGATATATATAATGTTCAAGTCAAGTCAAGTTTATTTATTGGTCACATTGTACAGTACAACATATAGGAAATTCTTTAGTGACTGACTGTTCGTTTGCTGAAGAGGGGGAGGGGGGAGAGGAGGTGATAAGCTTGCTACATGTCTACTATATGTATATTAAGAAAGGATTTAAAATAAAAAAGAATATACATTGTAGACATTCTATGCATTGATGAGTGAATAGGTTCTAAATAGAGTTTTATTAGGGGCAAAGGACAGCCCCAGTAGCCGTAACTAACCTTAATGCTACATCTAGTACAATTATACCAGGTCTAGATTTCAGTAAAAATACCATTTATGCTATGCTATACACTATGCCATACTATAACCCTATGCTACACACTATGCTATACTATACACTATGCTATACTATGCTATACACTATGCCATACACTATACATCCTATAACACTATGCTATGCACTATACATGATACACTATGCTATACACCAGGGGTCCCCAAACTACGGCCCGCGGGCCGCATACGGCCCGCCTCCACATTTGACCCGGCCCCTTTGTAATGTTCCGAGTTTTGTGTTCCAGCAAACTTTAGTGCAACTGGTGCAAATATAAGTGATAAAATGTTTAGAGGTTCTTAACAAAAGAACTACTGACCGTCTACTGACGGCAGAGCGTCTGGGCCCCATAGCAGCTTTTATTTACATTTACAGAATTTACAGGCAGACGCTCTTATCTAGTGCGACTTACAACCGAGCTGTAGAGGGTTTAGGGCCTTGCTCAGGGGCCCAACAGTGGTAGTGGAAGTTTGGCGGTCCTGGGAATCGAATCGCGGTCTTCAGATCAGCAGTCCAACACCTTAAACACTGAGCTACCACAGCCCTCACTTATCAACCGAGCGGGTATTTGACTGACAAGTAAAGCAACCGATCACGGATCGAGGTGTGAAAACAGACTATAGATGGTATCCTCATAATCGTTAACACGGACGTCTCCCAGACATGTGGAACTAAACAAAATTCTCAAAGTCTTCAGTTCATTTCCAGGTTCAGCCAAGGCATCATGGGCGTGGCATCTGAGCCTGAGGCTAGGCATGAGCTAACTAGTAGTAAGTTAATTAGCAAAATAAACAACAGAAACGAAAAAGAGCTGAAAGAATCTGCAAAATGTGAGAAAACTGGATTCAGTATTAACTCGATCATGTATAGAAGATCCAATGATTAGATATACACTGCACTTGTGTGTGGCAAAAACAAACAGTTCACATTTTCAGAGCTCAGGCTAAACAAGCTGGACGAGTTGACCAGCTGCACAACCTGGGGGTAAGTAGACTACGCAACTAGAGCTATGCACTGATATTAGGAATCTATGATACCCCTGACGGACCCCACTGTTTACGTCTACAATGAATTTTATGCAAAGGTGTTTAACCCAAAATTATGCAAGTATGAATTTTTTTAAACATTATCGACTTTAAGAATTGTAACCCTACCATAGTAGTTCTATAATAATTCGGGTTGGGTCGGGACGGTTGTATAAAAGCTCGGTTTGTTATCATGCAAAAAACACGGTTCGGTTTCATTAATCCATCATGGTTGAATTTTGTAAAAAATGGCAACAAAGTTGAAACGAACATGGTACACTGACCATAAACATAGCGCGAACGCTTCCTGCAAGTACCGTTTTATCATACAGCATGCAAAATGCTTAGATCAACCCATAAAAGCAATTTAAACGCAGGCCAACTCCATGCGAAAAACAGGGATTTGGCAACCCTACATACAACACCAGCTGCAGGAGTCAAATTTGAATAATCACAAACCAAAAGTGATTAACGGGCGCTTACTGATATCAACTTCCTGCTCCGAACATTATATAATAATGATAGAATGTTTGCTAAAGAGAAAACCAGATTAAATAAACAGTTACAAGACCCGCCCCATTCTACTTCTGATTGGCTAATAGTTTTAGTGAAACTGTGTTCCTCATATCATACCTGATAAATACTTGCTTATTAAATATTAAATGTAAGACTCCCTTTTCTTTTGCTGCATGCCGGAAATGCGGCATGCTGCCGGAAAGCTTTAAGCTGTGGAATACTACGGAAATTCTCGCTGGTTACGGAAAACCGCCTAGACAGAATTCAAATTTCCAGTTATTCCAAAACCGTTTCCGAACAGTCCAACGGCATTCCGCTTATACCTATAGTATATATGCAAGATTTTACATTTACGACATTTGGCAGACGCCCTTATCTGCAGCGATCATATTTATCAAACCAGAGTAGTTAAGGGTTAGGGGCCTTTCTCAGGGGCCCAGTAGTGGCAGCTTGGTGGAACGATCTGTTGCACAGTTTCTTCCATAAGAAATCGAGTTACATAATTACATAAAACAGGTGCACAGGTGTGGATGCACACAACTAAACCAGGAGTTGCTCATGCTAGGCTAAGATCATCGTTATAAGCGCATTTGCATATGAAAAGTTACTGTAAAGACGTTACAGTTAAGGCGGGAAACTCTTAGAAGAGGGCTGAATATAATTTTTAATATTTTAACATTTGAGCAAAGGACCACATAAACCACTGTGCATGATTGTGTCCAGAAAAAGTACACAGGAAGTTATAACAGCCACTTAGAGCTCTTATGGAAAAACAGGAAAACTGGTGCAATGCATCAAGTTAAAAAAAAAAAAAAATCACAAGTCTCTGCTTAGCTCATGCCATGAGTCACGGGTCGCGCCAACTTCTCTTTTTTCAGAAT
Organism: Liobagrus marginatus; assembly: GCA_028566295.1. Lineage (NCBI taxonomy): Eukaryota > Metazoa > Chordata > Actinopteri > Siluriformes > Amblycipitidae > Liobagrus > Liobagrus marginatus. The sequence goes on from JAOUQX010000036.1 coordinate 10,067,973, forward strand.
GGAAAGAAATACCAAGTCATTCCTTACTGTTTCAAACAAACACTCGTCCTGTCACTCTCGCACTTCCTCTCTTTGTTCCGATCCATGCTTTAAAAACTAAGATTAATGTCATTAATTACATTAATGTCTTTACACACAACTGTTATGTGTTCTAGATGGAAGCATTCTAACTGTCGAGTCTCAGCTTTGCTGGATGATGGCACATGACGTGTACACACACTTGTTTTTCTATCTTAGTATAAACATGTTAGAATGTTTTCTAACATTCCATAAGCGTAATGGTTTTTATAGTGTACAAACTGTACATTCTATCCTCCTACCCTATCCCTAAACCTACACGTGACACCCCTACCCTACCCCTAAACCTACACGTCACACACACACACACACCCCTACCCTACCCCTAAACCTACACGTCACACACACACACCCATACCCCTAAACCTACATGTCACACACACACACCCATACCCCTAAACCTACACGTCACACACACACACACACCCCTACCCTTAAACCTACACATTACACACACCCACATTACACACACCCTACCCTATCCCTAACCCTACACATCACACACACACACACACGCACACAGCTTCATACGCAGTAAACAGCTCCAGAAGTTGGCACTCGTATAAGGTTAGAGAGAATATAAAACGGTTCTCACTTTACCCGCTTCCCTTCAGAGAGCCTCAGAGAAAGTCTGAGCTGAACGGAGGCCAGTGAACAAAGCTAGTGACAAAATGTGACTCGAAACAAAGAGCAAGAACAAAAAAAAAATCTGCTTTCAATCAGGATCCAGGCCTTCTGACATTCAGATCTTATTCCTGTGAGTCCGGCCTGTTTAATGACTGGAACTGGAGTGTTCCTGACTGTTCCTTTTGGGAAACAGAAGTTTCCCAAAAATCAACAACAGATCCAAAGCTTCAGAATCTCCTACCTTTTTTGCTGCTGCGCCAGAAACGGTCTCCTAGTATATCCCCCATGATCAGAAAAGCAAGCGGAGCTCTCTCCTATTCAGAGTCCATAACCGTGAGCTGGACCTGATGGTGCCAAGCCGCTCGGTTCTGTTCCGACCAGCCTGTCTAAAGTCTGTGTGAGTTCAGAGAAACTGAGGGCATGTTGATGAGAACGGAGAGAATGCAAAGAAAAACAAAAAACAAGAGCGTCTTTTCTTCCTCATCAAACGAACGCATGACTCCATAAATCTGCCCGGACCGCCGGCCCTTTCTTTTCTACCGGAGTCCATACATCTCCCAGCACCGCACCGCAGACACTGACTGCCTTGTTCACTAACAATAATGAATTTTAAAAGGAGAAAGTAAAACAACGTGCGAGAAAACAAGCACAAAAGATGGCATTTTAGAGGGTAGGGCTGCAGGACACCTGGCAACTGAGAAAGCAAACAAATATAATATACGGACCAACCAATTTATAATCTCATTTTATGCATTAAACACACATTAAACCTTAAACTATAACGTGGGAAATAACGGCTGTGACAAAACTGAAACCGTTCGGTACGGTGTTACAGACGTACCTGTACACACACGAACGTTATCGCCATAGAAACCGCACAACGCATCCGCTCTTAACTACCACAACAAAGTCCGGCTTTAATCAACTGTGTGACTTTTCTTCCAGGCTGTCAAAGATGATGTCATTGAACAAATGACCTGCAGCAAAGAAATCTGGACCGGTCCGACACACACATCTGGACGAACGCCTCTTCAGCGTCCACGTTTAAAAGGGTCATGAACTGGCTTTTTTTAAATAATCATTATTTTATATTGTTGTCAGAGGTTTACTTATGACGCTCGTGTGGTTTTTACATTTACTATTAGCCAACATGTATTTTATTAGTATTCAGCACAAGCTAAGCTACAATAATGTGAGTAAAATGGATGTAATGTTTACATTTCATAGGTCATAAATATTATGTAAGGGTTAGTGACTTTTGGAAAAAAAAATGTTTTCTGTAATAAGGCCATAAAATCTGTAATAAATACTTTATAATAAGAGATTTGAGTAATCAGTAATTTAGTCCTGAATGTTTACTTTATAATGATGTGAAAATCACTCTAACGTCTATAATAATACACTTTACACAATCATTTACACTTTATAAGTGACTTTTTGTTTCAGCACTGCTGTATGCGTGTTTATGTTAAACTCATGAATATTTATGTGATTCATGCCTGGGGAGACTTAAGCCCCGCCTTCACTAACTAATCTTCCCCCATCAAGGTGTAATTCTGTGAAAACACTCGCATTGTTCTTCACTTTGTTACTCATGAGAAGCCCAAATGATTTAGCATGTGACTAGCGCTGGGGGCGGGGCTACCGCAGCGCACAGCACAGCTGTGCCTATTTTGCGACGGATAATCCTCAGTCTGAGGACATGAACACCACTGCATGGAACGTCACGTTGTCATCTCTGCGTTACGGTAATAACGATACGGCATGAACGTAGCATAACCTTCGACTCTGCCATTTATGTTACGTTATTTCCCTACTACTGTATGTCCTGCGCCAATCAGTGGGCGGGGCTACAGAATTAAGCGTTGATATTCTCCTGTGGGGGCGCTGTTTAACTTATCTATAGGCACATTCCAGGATGTTGCGTTTGCTCGGTCGGGTTTCAATAAAAGCTTTAATTTCAGTAACAACGATGTTTTCAGTTCGGAAACTTACAGGATATTATTTTAGTACCGTGACCCTCTTCTAGATCAAACGCTCAAGTAAAAGTCCATTTCTCAACTCATGACCCGTTTAAAACATGGCTACAGGTAGGATGGAGTGGCAGAAATATCTTGAACATGTTTCTTAATGATTCACAATATGTATTAAATTAGTGTTTTAAAGATTTAAACAAGTTTCTAATCTGAATTTTAAGTAAGGGGGGTGGGCAGTGATTTAAAAATAAAGCAATAAGTTACATGCAACTAATATTATTAATTCAAATTCAGATCTTATTTATCTCACACACATACATGCAGTGTAATGTTTTTATTCCACATATGCCAGATTATAAATTTGAAGGCTGGGGTCAGAGCGCAGGGTCAGCAAGAATGTACGGCGCCCCCTGGAGCAACTGAGGTTAAAGGCCTTGTTCAAGGACCCAATGATGGTAGCTTGCCTGGAACGAGGCTTGAACCCCCGACCCTCTGATCACTGACCAAGAACCTTACTATTGAGTCACCACCATCATATATGATGTGCTCGTGTTGAGCATTGTACTTAAACGTACCAGTTGATAGCACGGTTAAATGAGGGTATTCGTAGTTATTATAATAAATAAATAAATAAATAACCGTGTACGCCTTGCCAAAGGAAAACGAGTTACAGCAACTGTAGCCCAGACAAAGCTTGTAATGTGTTCGCCTCCATTTTACAAGCTCTAACCGCCTTCCAAATGAGTGAGTGGGTTGTCCAGGACATAAAATGGCTGGAGAACAGAATGCCAGGCTAGCTGGCACGGGATCGGGCCGTTTGCGCCACCCAGAGACAAGCACCAGAGGTGTTTACACACTCCTAAACAGACACGGACTACGCTTTAGATTTTACATCTGTCAAACAAATCAAACAATGACATACTGAAAAAAGGGAAATGTGCTCAGAGTCAAAGGATCTCGAGAGCGGAGTACAATAAAGCACTTCTAATGTTTAACCGGTGAGTCAGAAAGCGTTGCGCCGCAACGTGGGTGTGTTCAGGCGGCTCCTGTGGTCGCTATGGGAACGTGAGTCAGAAGCCGGCGCTTGAGCAAGACCACTGGCTGCGCTGGACACGAGTAAGAGCAACGCCGCTGTTGCTTCTGGCAACCATAAAGCAAAACGGACACCTGATAGCTTTCCGACACTGGAAATGTGCCCAAACCTTCGGCCGCTATTTTTAGCCGTTCTAATAACCGACTAGTAAATTCCTCACCCGGATAACGCGCCGGCTACGCTCACAAGGCCACACACACACACACACACACACACACGCTGCGAGTGCTGCAACACGGATCAACGACATGAATTCTTTATTCGACGGCACCGAATAAAGGGATATAGAACTAAACTATAGTAAATAATCCACGTCGAATAAAACGCTCAGTCAATTTGAAATGAGGACGTTCCGAGACGTCCCCTCTGAATCATTTAGATTAACGTCTTTGTAGTGTTTCGTCTCATTGCTCAACACACACGTTACAACTCGTTCAGGTCCTGAGATGATTAAGATCGGTTTAATGAGGCTTCTAATGAAACAGTAGAGTAGGTTGATGTAAAAGATAGTGTTCATCATCACACCTATTGCAGGTAGTATACCCATTGTATTATACCTATGGCAATGATCCTATAGCAGGCAGGTGGAGAGAGAGCAGAGGTCATGGGCCACAGCGTTTAGATGCACATTGTAGGAAAATAATTAATTAATTTGATGTTTGTTAGAGAAAACGGTAATTGGTTAAGAGTTAAGGTGTCACATTTGTGTTACAGCACAGTGAAATTTGCCTCTTCGTTAATTATTTCCCAAATTAGGAAGCGAAGGTCAGAGCGCAGGGTCAGCCGGGACGGGGGTTTAAAGCCTAACTCAAGGCAGAGGCAGCTTAGCCGTGGTGCGGCATAAACACTGCTCTTACGATCAACAACTCAGTATCTTAACCACTTCAGCCTCATCACCGCCCTTGGGGTAAAGAAACGGACCTCGAGTCTGGCGTCTTACTCGGCTCAAACATCCTCGACTCATTATATACTTAGCCTGTGAAACTAGCACAGCATTATACACCGCTGTGGTATGTCGCTCTGGATAAGTGAATCATTCTTACAACAATGTAGATGTAGAAAAGTTCACACTTGTTTATAGGAAACTTTGTGTTTAATATTAGTCATTTTCAGTTACTCTGTAAAAAGGTGCCAATAGTTTTGCAAAACACTCTGCATTTTACACTTTTAATAAAACATTGTTTAGTATGTTTATAAAGATGTTTTACTTATGGGGACTCGTCTAACGTCCCCATAAAACATGCTACGGTCATAATACCACTGTGGTGCCCAGGTCATTATACACGTGTCCTCATAAATTCATGAAAACACACCCACACACACCCACGACCAATATTTCTGAGCAAATAAATTCAGGTACAATAATCCCAACAGCAGCTGCAGGTGTGGCACGTTACCGTTTTATAGTACTCCCGGCTGCACTCACAATGTCAATAAGATTTCCATAAACATTGGACAATTTATCCTCGGGCACATCCAGTGCTTTCTCAGAAGTGACACACCCTTACGGATTCACTTCATAATACTCGAATGTTTCTCTCTAGTTTAACAACGCAAGATTTTTTAAATATATTTACATTTATGGGATAGTGTGGTGTTCCGGTCTGCAGCGGTCAGTATCTAATAAAAGTGGTCCAATGAGGTAACAGTGATGAACCGGTAACAGGGTCGTGGGCGGTTAAGGATCATTGATGTACGTGAGGAGTGAAGGAGCCTCAACTCACAACTTACAGAACTTAAAGGATCTGCTGTTACATCTTGATACCAGATACCACATACACACCTTCAGATACCACATACACACCTTCAGATACCACATACACACCTTCAGGTACCATATACACACCTTCAGGTGTCTAGTGGAGTCTATGTCTCGACGGGGCATGACTATTTTAGCAGCAAAAGGGGACCGCCACAATATTAGGAAGCTGGTCATGATGTTATGCCTGGTCGGCATGTGTGTGTGTGTATATACCGTATATATATATATATACATACAGTATATATACACACACACACACACACACACATCTATCTATATATATCTATATCTATATCTCTATCTCTATACAGACATATATATACATACACACTATATATACATACACACACTATATATATATATATATCAAGTTCAAGTTCAATTGTCACAAATACATCGTACGGTACAACATACAGTGAAATTCTTTAGTGACCTACTATTCGTTTGCTGTAAGAGGGGAGGAGGGGGGGTAGAGATGGTACTGCTACTTATCTACTGTATATATTAGAAAGGGTTTAAATATCTATAGAGTAGACAAAA